>JAOTOL010001346.1:47500-255000 GCA_034440575.1 Imbricaverruca yamaguchii
CACAACACCACGGCACACCATATCACCACAGTCCACCACGGCACCACAGTCCACCACAGCCCACCACAGCACCACAGTTCATCACAGTCCACCACAGTCCACCACAGTCCACCACAGCACCACAGTCCACCACAGTCCACCACAGTTCATCACAGTCCACCACAGTCCACCACAGCACCATAGTCCACCACAGCACCACAGTCCATCACGACACCACAGTCCACCACAGCACCACAGTCCACCACAGCACCACAGTCCACCACAGCACCACGGTCCACCACAGCACCACAGTCCACCACAGCACCATAGTCCACCACAGCACCACGGTCCACCACAGCACCACGGTCCACCACAGCACCACAGTCCATCACAGTCCACCACAGCACCACAGTCCACCACAGCACCACAGTCCACCACAGCACCACAGTCCACCACAGTCCACCACAGCACCACAGTCCACCACAGCACCACAGTCCACCACAGCACCACAGTCCACCACAGTCCACCACAGCACCACAGTCAACCACAGCACCACGATCTACCACAACACCAAGGTACACCATATCACCACAGTCCACCACGGCACCACAGTCCACCACAGTTCATCACAGTCCACCACAGTCCACCACAGCACCACAGTCCATCACAGTCCACCACAGCACCACAGTCCACCACAGCACCACAGTCCACCACAGTCCACCACAGCACCACAGTCCACCACAGTCCACCACAGCACCACAGTCAACCACAGCACCACGGTCTACCACAACACCAAGGTACACCATATGACCACAGTCCACCACGGCACCACAGTCCACCACAGTTCATCACAGTCCACCACAGTCCACCACAGCACCACAGTTCATCACAGTCCACCACAGCACCACAGTCCACCACAGCACCACAGTCCACCACAGTCCACCACAGTCCACCACAGACCACCACAGCACCACGGTTCCGCAGGACCGCGCGCCACGGCAGACGACGGCCGGGGCGGACACGTCACCACAGACCTCACACGTGGTCGTCGGAGTCGACGCGAACCCGACGGCGGCGGCGGCGGCACTGGGGACGACCGCGGAGAGTCGGATGAGGTGATGGGGCCGGCCGGTGAAGCAGCTTTACCAGAACTCGCCGGGGACTCATTGTGTTGCGTAAACAGGGCCGAGTGCGGGCGGCGTCTGATTCACGTGTGTCGCAGGAGGCCGACCGGCACGCAGCTCGACGAGCCCGGCACAAGCTTGCGTACGCGCCCGCGCCGCGCACGGGCGGCGCCACTGGCAGCGTCAACATCGGCCGCAATGTTTGCACGCGCTAATTAATGGTGCGGTCGTGTGGAGGTGCTTGGTGTCGGTGGAGGTGCTGGGTGTCGGTGGAGTGCTGGGTGTCGGTGTAGGCGCTGGGTATCGGTGGAGGTGCTGGGTGTCGGTGGAGGCACTGGGTGTCGGTGGAGGTGCTGGGTGTCGGTGGAGGTGCTGGGTGTCGGTGGAGGTGCTGGGTGTTTGTGGAGGTGCTGGGTGTTTGTGGAGGTGCTGGGTGTCGGTGGAGGTGCTGGGTGTCGGTGGAGGTGCTGGGTGTCGTTTGAGGTGCTGGGTGTCGGTGGAGGTGCTGGGTGTCGGTGGAGGTGCTGGGTGTCGGTGGAGGTGCTGGGTGTCGGTGGAGGTGCTGGGTGTCGGTGGAGGTGCTGGGTGTCGGTGGAGGTGCTGGGTGTCGGTGGAGGTGCTGGGTGTCGGTGGAGGTGCTGGGTGTCGGTGGAGGTGCTGGGTGTCGGTGGAGGTGCTGGGTGTCGGTGGAGGTGCTGGGTGTCGGTGGAGGTGCTGGGTGTCGGTGGAAGCGGAACGCCCGGATCGGTGGGGTCGCCCCGCATATTTTGCGTTGTTTGCTAGCGGGCAACGCAACACGGTTAATACTCCCGTGGTTCCACCATGAGTTCTGCGTAATATGCATGTAGGGCCCCGTCGCAGAAAGAACTTCACGTGATGGGATTGGTTCTGGGCCAATAGTATCATGCTGCCATGCTATTTGTGTCATTACATATTAGGATATTTAGCTTCATTCCTTTCAGACAATGTCGACAGGAGCGATAGCGACATGTCAGGCTCTGGTTGGAAATGCACATCAGTGGTGACTGCCATGACCTTTGCAATATGCAATTTTGTTGACCGGGAGAGGAGGGAACACTCATATAATTATCAGCAGAGGTTGTAGAAAACTCGCCCATTCGTACCAAGTTATCGTATCAGTCTTGCACTGACTGCTTAACCCTTGAGAATCATTAAGTTCGCTTTTGGCTGTAGATTTTGCATCAAATTAGGTAGCCAAATGACAGCTGAGTTGGAAGTTGTGGGGCTGTTGTCCGTCGTATCGCCGTACCTGGCACGGCGCGCTATGTCTCTCAGTCGGTGTCTATGTGCCGATGGCCGACCGATGACCCTTCGTGACCTGCACCGGGTGTGACGGATTATGACAGCACGGTGCCGCCGGTCAGCACGGTGGCGCCGTCGCTGAAGACCACTGACGACGACAGTGGTCTGCCACTCTGCTCTGGGTTAGTCACAGTGGTCTGCCACTCTGCTCTGGGTCAGTCACAGTGGTCTGCCACTCTGCTCTGGGTCAGTCACAGTGGTCTGCCACTCTGCTCTGGGTCAGTCACAGTGGTCTGCCACGCTGCTCTGGGTTAGTCACAGTGGTCTGCCACTCTGCTCTGGGTCAGTCACAGTGGTCTGCCACTCTGCTCTGGGTCAGTCACAGTGGTCTGCCACGCTGCTCTGGGTTAGTCACAGTGGTCTGCCACTCTGCTCTGGGTCAGTCACAGTGGTCTGCCACTCTGGTCGGGGTCAGTCACAGTGGTCTGCCACTCTGCTCTGGGTCAGTCACAGTGGTCTGCCACGCTGCTCTGGGTTAGCCACAGTGGTCTGCCACTCTGCTCTGGGTCAGTCACAGTGGTCTGCCACGCTGCTCTGGGTCAGTCACAGTGGTCTGCCACTCTGCTCTGGGTCAGTCACAGTGGTCTGCCACGCTGCTCTGGGTCAGTCACAGTGGTCTGCCACGCTGCTCTGGGTCAGCCACAGTGGTCTGCCACGTTGCTCTAGGTTAGCCACAGTGGTCTGCCACGTTGCTCTGGGTCAGTCACAGTGGTCTGCCACGATGCTCTGGGTTAGTCACAGTGGTCTGCCACGCTGCTCTGGGTCAGTCACAGTGGTCTGCCACTCTGCTCTGGGTCAGTCACAGTGGTCTGCCACGATGCTCTGGGTTAGTCACAGTGGTCTGCCACGCTGCTCTAGGTTAGCCACAGTGGTCTGCCACGTTGCTCTGGGTTAGCCACAGTGGTCTGCCACGTTGCTCTAGGTTAGCCACAGTGGTCTGCCACGTTGCTCTAGGTTAGCCACAGTGGTCTGCCACGCTGCTCTGGGTTAGCCACAGTGGTCTGCCACGCTGCTCTGGGTCAGTCACAGTGGTCTGCCACGCTGCTCTGGGTTAGCCACAGTGGTCTGCCACGCTGCTCTGGGTTAGTCACAGTAGTCTGCCACGTTGCTCTGGATTAGTTACAGTGGTCTGCCACGCTGCTCTAGGTTAGCCACAGTGATATGTGACGCTGCTCTGGGTTAGTTACAGTAGTCTGTGACGCTGGTCTGGGTTAGTTACAGTAGTCTGCCACGTTGCTCTGGGTCAGTCACAGTGGTCTGCCACGCTGCTCTAGGTTAGCCACAGTGGTCTGCCACTCTGGTCTGGGTTAGTCACAGTGGTCTGCCACTCTGGTCTGGGTTAGTCACAGTGGTTTGCCGCGGTGCTCTGGATTAGTTACAGTAGTCTGCCACGCTGCTCTAGGTTAGCCACAGTGATATGTGACGCTGCTCTGGGTTAGTTACAGTAGTCTGTGACGCTGGTCTGGGTTAGCCACTGAGTTCTCGTCGGCAGCTGGTCTAGGTTACCCATTGAGTTCTCGTCGGCAGCTGGGAATGCCAATCGCGTGCCCGGCTGCCACCCGTCGCTATTTGGAAACAGCAACATAACGCAGTAGTAGCGCCATCGGTGACGCGCAATTCGGTTGAACTTCAAACTATGTCAGCCGCAGCTTGGTTGAACCCAGTTATCGCGCTCCAGGTCAGTTGCTACTGGACTGCACCACGAGCGACAAGAAACCTGGTGCTCCCAATCGAAGCCTGCCTCCGCTACAATGCTACTTCGTACTCCCAGAACTGATCCAACTTCCCTACAATGTAGCCGTGGTCCCAGCTAGCATCCAAGCTCTCTGCAATGGTGTTCCTGGTTCAGACACGACTGGATCGAGCAAGGAGCTGCTGCCGTCTATCTTCAAGATCGAGACTGAATCAGATCAAGGCCCAACCAACCTCAGATCTATCTGAGATCTCAAACCGTGTTCCATGAGTCCCTTCGCTGCGTACATAATCAAACCTGTGAACACCAGAAAATTCAACCGCTATTTTGGAATAGCAAATAACTTCAGGGCATTAGAAATTGCTCTTTGTGTGGGTTTGGAAACAAGAAAAGTCGGGAAAGCTCCGGTTGAAAATCACATGAAAACGAACGTGTAAGATGTGTATTCTGTTTCCCAAAGAATGCTAAATAATTGTTGAACTTGTTCGACATCGGGGACGGGCGAAGTCGGGACAGGTCAGGTTAGAGACAGATCGAGGATGGGCGAGGTCGGACAGAGCAGGTTAGACAGATAGAGGATGGGCGAGGTCGGGACAGGTCAGGTTAGATAGATCGAGGATGGGCGAGGTCAGGACAGGTCAGGTTAGACAGATCGAGGATGGGCGAGGTCGGGACAGGTCAGGTTAGACAGATCGAGGATGGGCGAGGTCAGGACAGGTCAGGTTAGACAGATTGAGGATGGGCGAGGTCAGGACAGGTCAGGTTAGACAGATCGAGTATGCGCGAGGTCAGGACAGGTCAGGTTAGACAGATTGGGACAGGACAGTCAATAGCTCCACTCCGACATGAAACTGGCTTTCGAGAACGTGAACAATAATTTCTCAAAAAGTGGCAGAATATTATCTCCGACAATCCCGGCTCAGTTATCCCAGGCCTTGTTTTGAGGAGCGAGTTCTCGTCTCGGGCTGCAGTTGGTGACTTCCGTCCACTGTCGGCCACACGTTTCCCGTGTCCCGCCCTATCACGACTGTACTGACCGCCAAACCGCGCACCTGACCAGCACGGCTTCCGCCGGCTTCGGCGCGCGTCCGGGACACCACCGGGGGTATCGGAGACGTGGTGCGTGGCCTGTGGTTACCGTGCACACCCTCCCGACCGGAACAAGTATTCCGGTATATCCAACCCCTCCCCATAAGCACATCACACAAAACGACATTTCTGAGATTCCGACTACGTCGCTATGTCATAACTTCGCGTCACTTTTTCCAAGCTTTCAACTTAAGTGGAATAATTGTGCAAACGTCGGCACAGCCACACACAAGGGGGTGTGCTTGGTGGACCCCGCGGGGTTCATCAACAACACCCAATTCCCGCGGAGTCCATCAGCCACACCCAAACTTCTCCCGGGGTCCATCAACAACACCCCCTTCCCGTAGGGTCCATCAACAACACCCGCTCCCGTGGGGTCCATCAGCCACACCACCACATTCCCGAGGGGTCCAGAAGTGGTGTATCTCATCCGGCTACAACGTCCACCAGTGATGGTGTGAAGGGAGATGACTGCACGTAGCGATAAACATTAAGAAACAAAACGTGTACGCCAAAAGTTAAAATACAGTCATGAAGGTTACTGTATTCACGCTCATCTATTGGCATTTGCTTCATTGGCCAATTTTTTTCCCAATTATTGGAGGAAGCAATCTTAAAACTGCAAGACAGGCATTGCAACGATTGCCTTCATGAACACTGAAGCAACAGGTAAGAAAAAAACAGCACAAGCGATTATACTGAGCGTATCATGTCTCTATGACATGGCCCACGTCAAAATGCTGAGCGAAAACGGGGCTCAATTTTCCCCACTTGTGCACATTTGAAGCATAACTATCCGGTTCAAATCGCATTTATTTCGCCATCTTACACAATGATCGCGGGGCCGGGTGAAGCTGACGTTGACTTCTGAAAATGATTTGGAGGAGGGCACACTACATGAAGGCAATGGAGGGCCGAAATTGATTGGGGGAGCACACTCCATAAGTTCCCGTGTCAAAAGTTGAAATTACTGGGAGGGGGAAGCCACCATTGAGGGGACACTTGCCCCCTCAAAAGTCAAGTGCCACCTCGAATCAATTACGACAAATACTTTTACTTGCAATGAACATGCTAGAAGCAACTAAATAGTTCTCACATTATCACTTTAACGGGCAATGTCCAACGCCAACCGGTGTCTTCGGTCGCCTCCCATTATTTTTAGTTTTCACGCAAACCTGCCCAAATTTGGTATCAAGCGATAGCCTGTGGTGAACCATCGTGTAGCATTTCAAACCGGTACATGTGAAGGCCAAACTTCAAGGTCAAAGGTCAGCTTGATTCATTAGATGGCGACGTTGAAGCGATATCGACCAAACGCGAGGTTCGTTTCCTATCACTTAAATTTCCATCGAATGGGCGCCATTTGACGTGGCTTGTCATGCGGAATCAGAAAGCTAAGTAAATGAATTATTTTTTAAGGGCAAAGGCCAGGTTGATCCTTCAGTCACCTCAACTTTTTTGAAGTGGGGGGGGGGGGGGGAGGGTCGCTCAAGCTTATCCAAATCCGGTATCAAGCGATAGCCAGTGATGAAAACGAGTGGCATTTCAAACCGGGGATGTCAAGGTCAACGGTTTGATTGAGTTCTTCAATGACCTCGCGTTTCGCCGCTATGGCGTCAGTTTGCAGAAAATGGATGTCATTCGACATCGCTCTTTGTGCGTTATCAGAAAATTGACAACTCGAAATAATCTTGACGGGTCAAAATTCCAGCTGATCTCGTCGGTCGACTAACGACCGACGCTCATCAGCATTGTTTTTTTCATCCAAGCCTACCGAGATCCACTATCAAACTACTGCTTATGGTGAACGTTCAAGTAACATTTTGAAACCGGGATATGCCAAGGTCGAACCTCAAGGTCAAAGGATAGTTTGAGGTTTTCCGAACTCCCCGCGATTCGTCGCCATTGGTTAAATTTTTATCAAGTGGATGTCATTCGACGTGCCTTGAGGTACTCTAGCAAACTATTCAGAAATCACCTTAATTTTCAAATTCAAAGGTCTAACTCATTTCTTCGCTCGTCCCACGTTTCTTCGGATTCTCCAATAACTATCCATGTTTTGTATCAAAAGATAGCTCGTGAACAACCCTCAAGTGACATTTTAACCCGGAGCATGTCGGATTCAATCTCAAGGTCAAAGGCTAGCTTTCATTTTTTAAAGCCCCCATGCTTCGTCGCTACGGCTTCAATTTGCATTGCGTGGGTGTCATTCGACGTGGCTTACCGTAAGGTATCGGAATCCTGAAATATCGAAATAATTTCGAATGTGTCGATGGTCCGGTGTCTACAATGACTGAAAATAATAGGAATAGGGGATCTAATCTATTTGTGTTTGCAGCATCCATGCTAGCAGGCACTCATATCCTATATGGCTTGGAGTTACCCCAATAATTTTGGAGTTACCAAAAGAAATCAGTCATAATCTGTTCGGACGTCGCTCTCATTACTGGTTGTTAATTTCCACTGCCACATTGCCGTTCCGGACATACAAAATATGGCACGTTTTCAAATTGTCTGCGTTCCTCTTAATGGTTCAATGGAAGTTGTCAAATTTGCACACAAAAAAGTCACACGCGAATGCGCAATATTTTTTTATGGCAGGCCGGACTTCATAGCCACGAGAGAGCAATGCTGTAATCAGGGGTGGATTCACGAATTGTGATGGGGTGCACTTGTCTGGATGGGCGCCATTTCTTTGGAGCGGCGGCACTGCGAAAGCACCTGGAGGGGCGCCTCTGGCTGAAAAAGAAATTGAGGGGGGCGGGTTACACTCGGTCCTTCCAAGGGAGTGTCTTTTTCTGTCATAGGGGTGCCTCTGGCTGAAAAACTCGAGCATATACACCGGAACCGTTTCAGATGGGCGCCTTTTCTCGGCCGGAGGGACGCCTCCTCTATGTGGGGGCGTGGGGGAAAATACACCGAGTGTCACACCATTCATCTGCTCCAGTTGTCATTCCATCGAAGTGTGTCCCCGTAAAACTGGAAAGCAGGGGAAAGGTTAGTGGAAGTCCATATTTACTGCAACAAAACTATCGTCGAATAATTTCTTTTTTCCTCCTCAATGGTTAACGTACTTAAAGCAAAATTCCTATATGGTGATGGTGAAATCGGAACACATGCGCATATGACATAAAGCTGCATGTTCATAGGCAGTGATAATGAGTAAAACATTCTAATTTTGGCGGGAGATTTTGCTCCAAAATAAAATTTTATACAATGGTAAATCTGAAAATAGACATTGAAAGTAAAGTGGCTGAGATACAAGGATAGTTTGTGGGAGATGAGGCACTACTCCTCTATCCTTTCAAAATTTACCGCGTCCCTGGTTTATCCCCCCCCTCCCCCATTTCGAAACCGTGGTTACACCCATGTACAGGCGTGTAGTGCAGACTGTGTACGCTCCGCCTTGATGGTTAAGGTGCGAGGTACGTTGTATAAACTACTATATAATATATACGGGTGAGGGAATCATGCAAACGTTGCTGTGTTCTGTTAGCACTGGGAAAACAGAGAGGACCAGATTCTCCAACGTTTCAAATAAGAATATTTACGAGGGGAAACATTTTCTTGTGCGAACATTTGCGCATGCGAGGATGTACGCATACCGAACATCTCTGTAATAGACAATGTACATGTTCCAACGTTTTCGACGTGAGCATTGTCTAGTGGAATTTGATGACGCACACATCTGGCACCATACCCGCCTCAGTGTACCTGTACACTAGAGTAGATGTTGCCGACGGGGAGGTGGTTGGCCACAGCTCGTCGTTGTATATCTGGCACCATACCCGCCTCAGTGTACCTGTACACTAGAGTGGATGTTGCCGACGGGGAGGTGGTTGGCCACAGCTCGTCGTTGTATATCTGGCGCCATACCCGCCTCAGTGTACCTGTACACTAGAGTGGATGTTGCCGACGGGGGAGGTGGTTGGCCACAGCTCGTCGTTGTATATTTGGCGCCATACCCGCCTCAGTGTACCTGTACACTAGAGTGGATGTTGCCGACGGGGAGGTGGTTGGCCACAGCTCGTCGTTGTATATTTGGCGCCATACCCGCCTCAGTGTACCTGTACACTAGAGTGGATGTTGCCGACGGGGAGGTGGTTGGCCACAGCTCGTCGTTGTATATTTGGCGCCATACCCGCCTCAGTGTACCTGTACACTAGAGTGGATGTTGCCGACGGGGAGGTGGTTGGCCACAGCTCGTCGTTGTATATCTGGCGCCATACCCGCCTCAGTGTACCTGTACACTAGAGTGGATGTTGCCGACGGGGAGGTGGTTGGCCACAGCTCGTCGTTGTATATCTGGCGCCATACCCGCCTCAGTGTACCTGTACACTAGAGTGGATGTTGCCGACGGTGGGGTGGTTGGCCACAGCTCGTCGTTGTATATATAGCGCCATACTCGCCTCAGTGTACCTGTACACTAGAGTGGATGTTGCCGACGGGGGTGGTTGGCCACAGCTCGTCCTTGTATATATAGCGCCATACCCGCCTCAGTGTACCTATACACTAGAGTGGATGTTGCCGACGGTGGGGTGGTTGACCACAGCTCGTCGTTGTATATCTGGCGCCATACCCGCCTCAGTGTGCCTATACACTAGAGTGGATGTTGCCGACGGGGGGTGGTTGGCCATAGCTCGTCGTTGTATATTTGGCGTCTGACCGGCCGGCCGCTGAGTGGCTGCCGGTGGAGCTGGGGGCGGAGCATCGCGCACACCCGCCAGCACCGAGCTTCGTATCCAAGACGGCGCGCCGTGGTCGACTTTGCCGTGGTCAAGTGCCACATGTATCACACCGACTCGGCGATCGCCGGCCAGCCACGACCCACCACGTGCGCTGCACCGCGGAGTGGCAGCACGACCCACCACGTGCGCTGCACCGCGGAGTGGCAGCACGACCCACCACGTGCGCTGCACCGCGGAGTGGCAGCACGACCCACCACGTGCGCTGCACCGCGGAGTGGCAGCACGACCCACCACGTGCGCTGCACCGCGGAGTGGCAGCACGACCCACCACGTGCGCTGCACCGCGGAGTGGCAGCACGACCCACCACGGCGCTGCACCGCGAAGTGGCAGCACGACCCACCACGGCGCTGCACCGCGGGTGGCAGCACGACCCACACGGCGCTGCACCGCGGAGTGGCGCGACCCACCACGTGCGCTGCACCGCGGAGTGGCAGCACGACCCACCACGGCGCTGCACCGCGGAGTGGCAGCACGACCCACCACGGCGCTGCACCGCGGGTGGCAGCACGACCCACCACGGCGCTGCACCGCGGAGTGGCAGCACGACCCACCACGTGCGCTGCACCGCGGAGTGGAGCACGACCCACACTGCGCTGCACCGCGGAGTGGCAGCACGACCCACCACGTGCGCTGCACCGCGGAGTGGCAGCACGACCCACCACGTGCGCTGCACCGCGGAGTGGCAGCACGACCCACCACGGCGCGCACCGCGGAGTGGCAGCACGACCCACCACGGCGCTGCACCGCGGAGTGGCAGCACGACCCACCACGTGCGCTGCACCGCGGAGTGGCAGCACGACCCACCACGTGCGCTGCACCGCGGAGTGGCAGCACGACCCACCACGTGCGCTGCACCGCGGAGTGGCAGCACGACCCACCACGTGCGCTGCACCGCGGAGTGGCAGCACGACCCACCACGTGCGCTGCACCGCGGAGTGGCAGCACGACCCACCACGTGCGCTGCACCGCGGTGCGGCAGACGGCAGTCGCCAGACACTAGGCAGGAGGCGCGTCGCGCTGATCAGGAGGGGTCGATTTCTGAAACCTATTTGGGAGCGTGGAGGAAATTGGCAGGCCCAAATTGATTTGGGGGACATACTCCATATGCTCCCATTAAAACTGGAAAATATTTTGGGGGCATGGCCAGCATTGAGGAAGCACGTGCACCCTGAAAAGTATACAAAACAACACACATGCTCGGCAGCTGGGGCTGCATTCGGAAGCATTCAACCCTATAACTTTGTTGTCTACAGTGTCAACTCGGTGAGATTCAAAGTCAGATTCAATGCAACCTCAGGTCCGTATTTTGCTGTTATACTTATACGCAAAGTCAATAAGTAAAAGCATTTTGTTCAGACACCTTACAACATAAGCTAACACATCCAAGATTTTCCCCGTTTTTTTTTGGGGGGGGGGGGACGACTAGACAAAGACGGATCCATGGATGTTGAGGGGAATAGCACAATTTCCCCGAGGGGTGTCATTTCAGCGAATGGGCGCCACTGACACTGATTTTTTTCCAAACGATAACTTGACTTCAAAGATTACGTAGTCGTTAGATTTCTTTCAGATGGCGTTGATTCGTTCATTCAAATGGTCGTCCAGGTAGCACTACATATCTATTTCCGTCAGGAAATGAAACAACAAAGACATTGTGTGAGTGTGAAACATATCTATTGTGCAAAATCCGATTATTTCCAACATTAATCGTTTCGTGTTACAATATGACAGAATGCGCCGTATTCTTGGCTTGAGCCATACTGACTATTGCTGGAATAACTTGGCTCCAGGTGTCACCGCCACCAAGGCATACAAAATTCAATACACATATGCCTGCACGCAGAAATTGAAAAGCATACCTATCAACACTTCGGAAGGATAGTGAGGAGATAGCCACACCTATGTCAAGCCTAAACCTAGTATCATCCACAATAATTATTGTTTCGTGGCATCCTCTGGGCTTTTCACCAGAGAGACAAACGTCGCGCAACTACCGGCTACTCAACTTACTCTGCTATAGCTAAGTTGTTATTGACGATGGGCTAAGTTGACGAAAGGTAAGTTAAATAAAATATATTATCTGCAGGTGACATTACTTTACGCCGTCTGAAAGGTCTATGTTTCACCTTCACAATAAAATTACTGATTTGAGTCATCGCTGACCATAGCTCATGGTTTATGCCAGTTATGTAACCAAAACACAGTGGGCGCCTAAAGATCACATTGGGGCTCCAACAATTATTCCGGGCCCCTCAATATTGACGCTGGGGCTCCACACATTTGGACCAGGGTCCCAGAACTTACTGCTGGGTCCGCGAAAAGTGGCGCCGACCCAAGTTTAAAAAATACCATGGGACTGATATATCAAATTGCGTGGGATTGTCCGTGTCAGGATATGAAACATTCTCCATGAGACAATCGTGCGGAAATCCTATGCGGTTCCATATCGGAATCCACCATGGGATTCCTACGCAGTCCCTTGTGGATTTTATACTATTCCCAGTATGAATCCTCCACGGATTCCCACTGGGAAATCCAAGTGGCAGGGGTGTTTATTTTTTACAACATTTGGGGGGGGGGGTGAAGTGTATTGGACCTCCCCCGACCAAAAACTTCTCCGATTTCGCACACTATATTTTGTGAACTCAATAATTCTGATTTTTATTTGACGGTGTGTATGTTTATGTTTATTAAGCATCCTCGCCAACGGGAAAAATCGTCGAGTAACAGGTGAAGTCACATAAGCAAAAGAGCAATGTATCGTACATCTCGACATAAAAACTGTGAGTCGTAGCATGCGACTACAGTGTCACACAGTGTACTCGGGTCTATCGTCATCGTCATCGTCAATGTCATCATCATCGTGAACGTCACCGTTACCGTCACCCTCCGCTCACTCCAAACACCAACAAACACACAACGGCTTAAATAAAATATTTATGAGCCCACATGCAGGCTAAAACACACCGGGCTTGATGGAGCACCGGAGTACAGCCGGCCTGAGCTTTGATGAAGATGGGTGAAGATATTTCCTTGGTGCCTAACATTAGGGAGGGACGAAGCCAACGTTTTGGCGGAGCGAGTTCAAGGTCGGGAAGTCCGCTATCTAAACCTAATCTGTTTCTTTACAGCACAAAATATGCTGGTTAACATCAACTAAGCTTTCTATGTAGCATAATGTTTTTCTTTTTCTTCCTTTAGCTTTCTTATCAGCGTAAAAAAAGCATAGATTATTGGGGGGCAAAATCAACAGGGGGGGGTAAGATCAACATTTGTGGGGCTATGGCCCTCACGAAAGGATACAAATCGACACCCCTACCCAATGGGGAAACCTAGACCCTGGTGGGATTTATGAACCAGTATAAACCCCGCTGGTCTTCCAAAAGAATGTCCATGGAAACCAGATGAAACGTCGTACCGCAAATTTTGGAAGACAAACCAACGATATTTGACTACATTTATGCGGCGTTTTCGCAAGGTCAGCCAAGATGTTGCATTTCGGCCATTCGCGGCGCTCCCACCGCGGGGACGACGTTTTGGCGACTATCAAAAAGCGGCGCTGGCGCATGTCTTAGTCATAGAGTTTACTCCTTACTTTTCAGTTGGCAAGCAAAATAAGAGCAAAATGGATGGCTTCAAGTGGTATATAATGAGGAATAAACCTAAGCTTCAGGAAAAGAACAATCTCACCTAGTCCTTCGAAAAAATAGGGAGAAAAAAGAAAGAAAAAAAGGAACTATTGCTGTTTAAAGTACCCACAGGACAAGTCTTGAACACATTTTACTTCCATGAGGCAAAACAAAGGGTTAAGTTTGGTATGATTATGTTAGGCTAAACTTTTTCCTTTACACCAGGCATAACATTTCAGCAAAAATGTGCAATCAATCATCTTTGAACACGGTGGAGATGACTGAGACATTCGCTCTTGTGGGAAATGTACCATTTTTAGCTATTTTTCAGGATGATGTATTCCTTTTTATGGACTTTTTCAGGACAAATTTTGCGACGAACAAAAGTTGTTACGTTGGGCTTGCCTGATCTAAGTTAACTTAGCTCAGTTTAACTGATGCTGGGTTAGAGGTTGTTGCCAATTAAACAGTGTATATATCCCATGGGAATGAAATGAATGGTCCCATCATCTGAAGCATATTTAGGATTATGTCTCAACAATGTTTTTGTCCAATGACAATAAAATTTAAAAGCTACATTCTTCACCAATTTCGATGTACATTTGAACAATGCTAACATGCCAGAAAAACGTCCAACCTAACCTGAAAACCTTGTTTCGTGGAGGTAAAATGGTATTATCGTGCTTTGGCCCGCGCCGTCTCGGTGGGGGGGGGGGTTGATAAGCATCCCCCTGAGGTTTTGCTCTGATAGTGAAAGAACGACGCCCGGCAGCGCGCCGAAATTTGTGATAACCTTTCCCACATCAATTTGGCATGTTGTGTCAACATTTTGAGGTCAGGACATCTAAGGTCGTTAGTCAAGGTCAAGTAAAGCCACCTCCAGAAACGTTTAACCAGTCGTTAAGCTTTAACGAATAAAAATATTTAAATGAAGCTTTCAGCGTTTGCTTATCATTAGGGAGGACACAAAACGCACCAGAGGATTTTTTCCGTTTTTAACTACTTTTTAGTTTTGCATGTTTGCCCATTGGAGCCAAAATGGAAGATTCTAGCTAGTCTAAGGACTTTTATAACAGCAAATTGACTTCGAACGCTTCTCGGTCCGCTCTACCTATTAGAGAAAGAATAAAGAAAATTGAAAACTGAAAATTCTGAGATAAAAAATACAATTTCGACTTTTGGGTGGCCAAAAATGTTAGGACCATGGACGATTTCACCTCCCTTTTCTGAGTCCAAATATTTTTTTCTTCAAATATCTCCAAAATGAACTCCCCAGAGACAAAAATATAATGCATGTCGTGAAAACCTAGGCCCGATAGTGACGTCACATTTTAAGAAAAACTTCGGGGTGGTGTCTGGCCCTACTCGTCGAGCGTTTCCAGTGACACCTCTTTCGTTTTCGTGCGACGCTTAGTTTGGAGATTAGAGGTGGGGTTTGCATCAACCCCCTCCCCGCCCCGAGACTGTTTGTCAGGACATGACCGGAAAGACCAGAAAGCGGGTTAATGGGCAGCACAGACCTCTGCCCGGCAGAGGTCTGCCGTCATGACGGCAGAGTCTGCCGTCATCTAGCCAGGGGCGGTCGGCCCATGTAAAGGCCCGTCACCTGAGTAGAGCTGGGAAGCATTTCTGTATGCTATTTTTATAAAACGATGCTTTCATCCACTGTAAAATGGCAAACTTGAAGAAGAAAAAAAACTGAAAATAAATATGCATTGATGACTCATAATTATGGTGAAAATTGAAGTTCATTTACATTTACATCAATTACATCAATTACATCTTAGCTACCAAACAGCTCTGTCACCGGTCAGCAGAGGTTAGCCTCTCGCACATATTGCCATATAGTGCGTTTTCATTTCATAACAAGCGCAGGTTAAACCATAAACCAAAGGGTAAACAATGTCGTTTGCAATCGGTGACGTCACATGGGCTGAACAATTGCTCAGTCCCATAGGCGCTCTAGCGAAACTTCCGTGTTTTCCACATGATATTTCCGATCTTGAATACAATCGAAATGGTACAAAATGGGATTCATTTGAAAGCTTGAGGAATCTTGTCCATGAATATGAACCGTATTTTTCCTAACACTAGGAGTTTTTGCTTGAACCCGCTCTGGCTGCATTCATGTCAAGCGCCGCAGGAATCGCGCGGTGCCACGGGTAGTAGCAGTATGATGAGACAGGCCAGCTGAAGATCACGCCCGAGAAGGGAGGTAGGAGCAAGTAAGAGATAACTGTTGCAGCACAATTCGTCCCCACTCGCTGCAGGGGCGTAAACAAGGGTGGTAGTGTTGGGGACGTGTGCCCAAATGGGAAGGTGGTACCCATGCGGCCAGGAAATGGCGCCAACATTATATTTAGGCTACCGGCGGAGGTACCTGTGCGGGTTGGAATAACATCCCCTTATCACCCATGTGTAGATACGGAACCTGCAGCTGGTGTTCAGTATTGTTTTCCATTTTTCATTCATATATGTATAGACCAGGCGTGTTCTTTTTGTATATTTTTGAAGGGCAAGTGCCCCCCCCCCCACCCCACCCCCACCCCCGCAATGTTGGTTCTATCCACTAATAATTTAAACTGTTTACATGGGGTGCCATGGAGCATGCACTCCATCGATGTGGGGTTTCCCATTAACTTCATGTATTTTGCACCCAAATATTCAACAATAAGAAGAAGAATAATAATAATTATATATATCGATTATAAGAATAGCATACAGTATATACAATATATGTGTGTGTACGCCAGCTATTTTGGGTTATGAAATGGAAATATATGAAAACCTCAATGAAATTTTATGTATGAAAACTTCCCAATAATTTCGGAAGCATTTGAACACGAGGGAGAGGGTTAACATCGACTGACTTCGGAACGATGGTGAGAGGTTTGGCACCTTGCAGCGCGAAATTAAGTTGTTCGTACTCATCTTAACACATAATAATAATGAGTACTTATGAAAAATACTGGTCGAAATCCGCCGATTTTTTTCCTGCCTCACCTCACTTGGGTGCAACGGACCGCTCCTGCATCTAGCCCAATAGGCATCACAAACCTCTGTCTCTACCCAGCCCCTCAATAGGCATCACAAACATCTGTCGCTACACAGCCCCTCAATAGGCATCACAAACCTCTGTCGCTTCCCAGCCCCTCAATGGGCATCACAAACCCCTGGCGCTAACCAGCCCCTCAATGGGCATCACAAACCCCTGTCGCTACTCAGCCCTTCAATGGGCATCACAAACCCCTGTCGCTAACCAGCCCCTCAATGGGCATTACAAACCCCTGTCGCTACTCAGCCCCTCAATAGGCATCACAAATCCTTGTCGCTACCCAGCCCCTCAATGGACAGCATAAGCCTCTGTCGCTACGCAGTCCCTCAATGGGGAGCATAAGCCTCTGTCGTCATGCAAAATGGTGAGTGGGAAGTTTCCCTGTAGTTTCCCGCGGCTGCGGCCTACCCGCGCTTGCTGCACCAGCAGCGCAATGCCTTGTGCCGCGGACTCAAATCGCAACAACGATTGATCGTTGCAGTCCGTGCATGACGGTTGTGCATGAACGAGGTGAAGACGTGCGACCAGTTAGAGGTGCACACAAATCCTGGAAGACCTGGAATGTGAGAGTACGGTGGTACGTACCTCGTTTGCAATGCAATCCTCAAGGACCAACAGTGACATGACAAATGCCACCCCATTGCACTCCAGTAACTATTCGCATAGCAAGCATCGGTCTTCAAAGTATTCCTGACCTGACGCGTTTGCTGAAAAACGCGGTGCACTCCACGCGGTGCACACGTGAGAGCCGGACGTGCATCAGGCGCAGTTCTGGGTACCACGTTGTTGGGTGCGTCACGCGCGACCTGGGTACCATGTGGGTGACGCGTCACGCGCGACCTGGATACCACGTGGGTGACGCGTCACGCGCGACCTGGATACCACGTGGGTGACGCGTCACGCGCGACCTGGATATAACGCGGTGGGGTGCGTCACGCGCGACCTTGGCACCATGTGGGTGACGCGTCACGCGCGACCTGGATACCACGCGGTGGGGTGCGTCACGCGCGACCTGGGTACCATGTGGGTGACGCGTCACGCGCGACCTGGATACCACGCGGTGGGGTGCGTCACGCGCGACCTGGGTACCACGCTGTGTACTGAGTTACGACGACCTGATATACCGCGCAGTGTGGTCAGTGGCCTATTTATAGGAGCATCGTCCCTTCCACATGGGCGCCGAAGGTGCCCCTCTGAAAAGGCCGTTTACTGGCGAATGGGACGCCGAAGGCGCCCTATTACCATATACGTTTTATCCTCAAGGCTTGGATGGGTTTCCCAGAGAGATGAAAGACGTTCCAGGCGTAAACGTATCCTTCAGAATGTCTGAATATGGCTACCACAAACTCGGCATCATACCATTCCAGACTCTTCCATAATGATATCTGAAATTGTGTTCTGCACCTTGCCTAAGAAAGCAGAGGAAATGTATTATACCCACGAATATGTTGTACAAAAATGCCCCTCGCTTGGAAAATTCTGCTTCGCCCCTCCCTGGCTGAATCCTAGGTAAGCGACTGAGTGTGGTGCGTATCTCGCACGACCCGAGATACTACGCAGCACGGTCTCGTCATGATTGATCAGCCTGGCGTGCCCCCGCATCCGCCCACCTCAGCATCGCGCCGATCGTCTTCGCATAACTTTGTATGGGTACTCGACGGCGTCTAGGCAGCGCCCACGCCGTGCGTGTACATTGCCGGCCCGTGAGGGGCGCCTGGACAAGGATAGAGGGATGTCGCCACTGGGTGTCAGGGACACTGGACGGTGTCTGCCCACGCCGTGCGTGTACATTGCCGGCCCGTGAGGGGCGCCTGGACAAGGATAGAGGGATGTCGCCACTGGGTGTCAGGGACACTGGACGGTGTCTGCCCACGCCGTGCGTGTACATTGCCGGCCCGTGAGGGGCGCCTGGACAAGGATAGAGGGATGTCGCCACTGGGTGTCAGGGACACTGGACGATGTCTGCCCACGCCGTGCGTGCACATTGCCGGCCCGTGAAGGACGCTTGGACAAGGATAGAGGTGCTCTTTTGGATGTCGCCACTGGGTGTCAGGGACACTGGACGGTGTCTGCCCACGCCGTGCGTGTATATCGCCGGCCCGTGAAGGACGACTGGTGTTAAGGTTAGAGGTGCTCCCTCGTCCGCAGGTTGACCGAACAATGTACAGAGATAATAACGTCGCGCATTGCAAGCCGGGGAGATGCCACCCCGTCAGCGTCTGTGTGGCAGGTCAGAGGTGCGTCTACAATGAGCCACCCAAAACAATACTGTATAGCACGGCTCCTGCTGACGGCTATCTTATCTTGCTGAAGGCTGGGGCATCTTCATAAACATACGTCAATGGGTGAATTTGTCACACATGAAACCCGATGCCCAGCGTCTCTGACCCTATTAATTTCCAATCGTCTGCATCCACCTGAGTTAACTTATCCTGCAGGTGGTAGGTCAGGCACGATGGTGATACGACAGTCGCCCAGCCAGACCCAGCGACCACTCCACCAAATGACCACTCCGATAGACGTAGCCATTCACTTACAAATTGCTGGTGCAAAAATTAGGTGAGACCTCAGTTACCACATTAGAATGTCACATTTAAATATATGATAAAACTGCTATTTTTATCTGCGCAATAGTCCAAATCACGGCAGGTGAAACAGGGTGGGGCATATTCTGATCGTCATAGGCGATAAGCAAAGGTTCATCGGCTTACGTACCAAATCAAATAAAACGTGCAAGGAAGTCAACTTTGCCAATATTTTTCACATTCGTTTAACAGCCATTCTGATTACGGCTGCCCCCATGCATCCTGTGGCCCCGGCTCCGAGCCGATCCCGGTCGGTCGGCCGTGCACTCGCCGGCGCGCTGACCTCGAACTGTATTGTGCGGCAGAGGCATTGTGATGCCAAGTCAAGTTCCTCTCTCACGTTGCGTGCCCGGCCAGCCGGCAGATGCTGTGCCATTGTGCCATGGCACAGTCGGGTGCCATCAGTGTACCATGCGGCACAACATCCCGGGCAGAGGCTGGTTGGATCCCGACTCTGGGCGGTGTAGTGCAATAGGTGATGTCGCCGATGACAGTCCGGAGCGCTGCCCTTCTCCCATGTGTCACCTCCGGTACCGGTACCGGTGCCGGTACCTCGCGCGCGCGACTGGCCTTGGTCAGGCAGTCGTCGCAGAGGAGCGGCATATATAGGTCAACCGGGCCTAGTCAGCCGGGGCTGGTCAGCCGCAGAGGTCAGTCGCAGAGGTCAGCCGGGGCTGGTCAGCCGCAGAGGTCAGCCGGGGCTGGTCAGCCGGGGCTGGTCAGCCGCAGAGGTCAGCCGGGGCTGGTCAGCCGGGGCTGGTCAGCCGGGGCTGGCACCAGGCGGAGGGGGCTGGTCAGCGGGTGGTCAGCCGGGGCGGTCAGCCGGGGCTGGTCAGCGGAGAGAGCCGGGGCTGGTCAGCCGGGGTGGTAGCCGGGGCTGGCCAGCGAGAGGTCAGCCGGGGCTGGTCAGCCGCAGAGGTCAGCCGGGGCTGGTCAGCCGGGGCTGGTCAGCCGGGGCTGGTCAGCCGGGGCTGGTCAGCCGGGGCTGGTCAGCCGAGGGTCAGCCGCAGAGGTCAGCCGGGGTGGTCAGCCGGGTGGCAGGGGGCTGGTCAGCCGGGGCTGGAGAGGTCAGCCGGGGCTGGTCAGCCGGGGCTGGTCAGGGGCTGGTCAGCCGGGCTGGTCAGGGGGGCAGCCGGGGCTGGCCAGCCGCAGAGGTCAGCCGGGGTTGGTCAGCGCAGAGGTCAGCCGGGGCTGGTCAGCGCAGTGGTCAGCCGGGGCTGGTCAGCCGGGGGCGGCAGCCGGGGGGGGCGGTCAGCCGGGGCTGGTCAGCCGGGGCTGGCCAAGAGGTAGCCGGGGCCGGGGCTGGTCAGCCGGGGCTGGTCAGCCAGGGTCAGCCGGGGCTGGTCAGCCGGGGCTGGTCAGCCGGGGCTGGTCAGCCGGGGCTGGTCAGCCGGGGCTGGTCAGGTGGTAGGCAGAGGTCAGCCGAGAGGTCAGCCGGGGCTGGTCAGCGGGCGGGCTGGTCAGGAGCGGGGCTGGCCAGCCGCAGAGGTCAGCCGGGGCTGGTCAGCCGGGGCTGGTAGCAGGAGGTCAGCCGGGGCTGGCAGCCGGAGGTCAGCCGGGGCTGGTCAGCCGGGGCTGGTCAGCCGGGGCTGGTCAGCCGGGGCTGGTAGCGGGGCTGGTCAGCCGGGGCTGGTCAGCCGGGGCTGGTCAGCCGGGGCTGGTCAGCCGGGGCGGGCTGGTCAGCCGGGGCTGGTCAGCCGGGGCTGGTCAGCCGGGGCTGGTCAGCCGGGGGGCTGGTCAGCCGGGGCTCTGGTCAGCCGGGGCTGGTCAGCCGGGGCTGGTCAGCCGGGGCTGGTCAGCCGGGGCTGGTCAGCCGGGGCTGGTCAGCCGGGGCTGGTCAGCCGGGGCTGGTCAGCCGGGGCTGGTCAGCCGGGGCTGGTCAGCCGGGGCTGGTCAGCCGGGGCTGGTCAGCCGGGGCTGGTCAGCCGGGGCTGGTCAGCCGGGACTGGTCAGCCGGGACTGGTCAGCCGGGACTGGTCAGCCGGGGCCGGCCAGCCGGAGAGATGAGACAGAGTTGTAATGTCGGGGCTGGGAAAATGTAACCCGGGATAAACGGTTAACAGAATGTGCCGGGCAAAACAAACGACATTCTGAGTTTAAATCTTATATATTTAGGGAGGAGCAAATAATCCATTCGTCAACTATGCCTTTCATTGTCTCTCAACAAAAACATTGCTGGGGCACGTTGCGCCGTTGAGGTGAAAAATAATTGAATCAAGTAAGGGGAACTCTAACAAGTTCCTCAATGATTATAAGATTTTCAACTTTCACTGAGGTTATTGTGCATTACCGATGTATTGCGACGTTGTACTTCACATAAAAGTTGGGATTGCTGTGTGGGCGAAGGGTTTCCTACTGAGTGAGTCAGATTTAAGGCTCCTGCATTTTTACAGAAGATTGCATTTCATTTGCTTCCTTTTTCCTTCGTGAGGTAACTTTACCGATACTCCGTCACATTCCGGCCAGTTTGCATGGCGTCGCACGCACAGGGGAGAAGGACCTCCACCCAGCGGTGGAGCTTAGACTCCTCTCTCTGCTTCTACCCGCGCTCATATGCATACACACAGAAGTTCACAAACGCACATACACACGCAGACAAACACATATGTGCACACGCATGTACGTTCACAGACATACACACATAAGTCCACGAACACACATGTGTACACGGGCATATAAGCACACAGACATGCACACTATTTGCTTAACAGATACCTTTCCGGCACTATTGCAGACAGTCTTGCACTGACACTTGCCCCTAGGTTCCCTGTTTTATCGCCATGGACTCCCCCAGAGGGGATGAGGGTGGGGTGGGGGGTTCAACCATGGAACTCCAAATCATAATTTAACCGGCTGTGCCCGATCCAGTTAGATTTCATGGTACGTTGAGCCCATAACAAAAAGTGCCATTTCGCGGGGTTCGTTGGGCATACGGCGGGGCTACCCAGGTTTATCGAACTCGGTGAGGAGACTGTGTTGGTAATCCCAGGCGAGGTAGTGGCCTCGGGGGACGTGCTACCGGATCTAAACATCTGCAATATGCAGGGAGTGTCCGTGAACCTGACGCCGCAGGGCTGCTAAGTCGCAGAGTTCATCTCGCCGCACGACCAACACTCCCTGGCCACCGCCGTCTCCGTCAGCCGTCCCTGACCACAGCCGCCTCCGTCAGCCATCCCTGGCCACAGCCGCCTCCGTCATCCGTCCCTGGCCACAGCCGTCTCCGTCAGCCGTCCCTGGCCACAGCCGTCTCCGTCAGCCGTCCCTGGCCACAGCCGTCCCCGTCAGCCGTCCCTGGCCACAGCCGTCTCCGTCAGCCGTCTCTGGCCACAGCCGTCTCCGTCAACCGTCCCTGGCCACAGCCGTCTCCGTCACCCGTCTCCGTCAGCCGTCTCCGTCAGCCGCTTCCGTCAGCCGTCTCCGTCAGCCGTCTCCGTCAGCCGTGTCAGTCAGCCGTCTCCGTCAACCGTCCCTGGCCACAACCGTCTCCGTCAGCCGTCCCTGGCCACAGCCGTCTCCGTCAGCCGTCCCTGGCCACAGCTGTCTCCATCAGCCGTCCCTGACCACAGCCGCCTCCGTCAGCCGTCCCTGGCCACAGCCGCCTCCGTCAGCCGTCCCTGGCCACAGCCGTCCCTGGCCACAGCCGTCCCTGGCCACAGCCGTCCTGGCCACAGCCGTCTCCGTCAGCCATCCCTGGTCACAGCCGTCTCCGTCAGCCGTCCCTGGCCACAGCCGTCTCCGTCAGCCGTCCCTGGCCACAGCCGTCTCCGTCAGCCGTCTCCGTCAGGCGTCTCCGTCAGCCGTCTCCGTCAGCCGTCTCCGTCAGCCGTCTCCGTCAGCCGTCCCTGACCACAGTTGTCTCCGTCAGCCATCCCTGGCCACAGCCGCCTCCGTCAGCCGTCCCTGGCCACAGCCGTCCCTGGCCACAGCCGTCCCTGGCCACAGCCGTCCTGGCCACAGCCGTCTCCGTCAGCCATCCCTGGCCACAGCCGTCTCCGTCAGCCGTCTCCGTCAGCCGTCCCTGGCCACAGCCGTCTCCGTCAGCTGTCTCTGGCCACAGCCGCCTCCGTCAGCCGTCCCTGACCACAGTCGTCTCCGTCAGCTGTCTCTGGCCACAGCCGCCTCCGTCAGCTGTCCCTGGCCACAGCCGTCTCCGTCAGCCGTCTCTGGCCACACCTTCTCCGTCAGCCGTCCCTGGCCACAGCCGTCTCGGGGTGCGAGACGGCCGAGCAAAACTTCGCACACCGTCAGACTTAGAACACGGATCCCCACCCGAAACAGACTCATTAACCCACTGTGTCGTACAGGTGGTGATCCTCACACAATATATTGATAAACAGCACGCACACACCGAACAAAAATATCCTCCCTCCACCGCACACGTGTTCGAATTTAATATAACCTGTTCTTGGGGCAGTCGTGGAAGCTGATGACAATAAACACATCACAGCTTCAAGGCCGTCGGCTGCATTCTGCCCGGGTATCAAAGAAAATCAAATATAAACATTCAGCTTGAACCTTGCTTCGGACTATTTATGAACAGTAGGCACGTATTTGACGGAGTCGGAAGCTGTGGCTACACGTAGCGTCATGCGTGGATGTGGTGCTGCTGATGTTGCACTGGATGGAGGCGTCACATACATGGGTGAAGGATGTAGTGCTTCTGCTGATGTAACAGCTGCAACGGCAATGTTTTTTCTGAACTTACACTGTTTATGTCACTTTGCAGCCAAGACGTTGCTTTCACAGTTCCAGCATTGTAATTTGCAACAAAGATATTGCTGGAAATAATTCAAGCAACACACATGAAGGTTTCCAGATTGCACAAAGAGACCGAGACAAATGAACTCTAGATCGTAAATCATAGAACATTTTAGAATGGCATGATATATTTGGATCCTGGAAACACCAGGTCTTGAGAATCAAGAAAGCATCCCGCAAGGCATTGACTGGCTACAGGGACAACACTCTGCCGCCTGATGCGCACCCAAGTCGTCTCTAGTTTATACATCCATATATATGGACCAAAGGTGTTGTTTTATAGAAATTATTGGGGGGGGGGGGGATCCTACAGCATTGGTGTAGGTATAGAATGACCCTGCATAACACGAGCACGGGGAGGCGCAATCCATCCTCTTCTGTTTTTCGGCGTTATCTCATAAACTGGCGGCGGTATTGTAATGCGGTCTTGCTACTTTACTAAAATCGATGACCGCATCCTTTGAACAATAATATAAATCCACTAGCAAAGATAAGGAACTGCGGGGATGCAAAATCGACCGACTGGGCGAAGGCTGCTGAACGTTCTAGGTCACAAAAACTTCTTGGGTGCGGTAACGACGGCGCATCCAATGTGGCGGCCGAGCTCGACCTCAGTTAACCCGGAAGGTGTTAATCTATGGCAGTGTAGGATTTCCATATTTTTTTCTTGGTAGTGGAGTACAAAATTTTTAGCTGGATTCCAAAAAATAGCTATGCACTTGGTGACAATTAGCCTTGTTTTAGTGGGAACGAAAACCAATGTTAGCATTTTTGTTTGCATAAACATCTTGGAAAACTAAGCAATGTCAAAAACTTTGCTGAAAGAAAAAAATGAGTTGTCAATAACCAGATAGTATTGCTGTAATGGAATTAAATATAAATGTTAGCATTTCATGCAGCATGTACCATACAAATATATATGTACATATAGCTAACTGCTAAATCAGCAATATGTCAGCAAGCTAAGTCATGAATAGGTGCAATTGTGCCAAGGAATGCAACCTAGTGGGAAATGCCCTCAGTAGCCAAAGTATTGAAGACAAAAATATACCCATGATATCTGCAAAGTGTATAGATGTTGCCTCAGTGTAGGTGGGTGATGTATTCCCAAAGTTCACAAACAAATATTTATGATAAATAGGCATGATGTAATATGAATACACCAATAACAATTATCCTGGCAGAGCTCAGGATGAATCGCACTCACTCATCTTGGGCGGACCACACGACCGGGATCATCCTTCAACAAACACTTCTCCAAAGGACTAGTCCCACAATTAATGAGCCGAGTTCACCCGCGATTAATTTGAATTATTGCTAACTTCCGTTGTTGTCCAAAATCTGAAGCACCCCAAAATGCATTTCATGACCCGGTCAACCTTTGAGCTATTCCGAGTTTGTGCGTATGATTTGCCGCCGACGCATAATACACAGCTCTGCCTCAGACACCAAAATAGGCTGTGGTTAAATTATTAGCGAAGGATGAGGTTATAAGCCAACTTCATGAGCAATGGTAGAGACAAATGGTAACAAAAGTATACTTAGATCGATGCGAGCAGTTCTAAAACGAGAACTAAGAGCCATTTTCGTTGTATTATTCTGAGCAATGGTAGAGAAAATGGTAACAAAAGTATACTTAATCGATGCGAAGTTCACAAACTCACACCCGACAACCGAGACCGGCTCACAACGCACACCGGGCCTTGCGCACACCTGGCACAGCAAAAACCACGTGATATGGATGGACTATTCCATAACAATAGTTTTGGAATATATGATGGTTTAATAAAAATTATACTAAAACAATCCGTCTAAAACAGTTTTATTATCACCACCAAGAAACAGTTATCTTGCATGGAAAAACTTAAAAAAAAATATTGAAAACGATTCTTATGAATATTGAAAGTTCCTTTATGTACTTGTTTAGTTCCTGTCTGGAATGTTTATTTGAAGCAAGGATCAAGTTAGGAGTATCTAGAGCTGCTAGACGGGAGTACAAATTGTCCCTGTAAAACCGCTCACAGACGGTTTTATTTTTCTTCTTAGATAGAGCTGGTCGGATTCGCTACCTCAGCCCTAGAAGTACAACTGCTCATGGGGCGGGGGAAAAGGGAATGGGTCGGAGTAAATTTCGGAACACGTATTACGGACCCTTCACTGACACCGATGAACCCAAAATGTGGTTATATTTCAAGGCGCATGTTTATCTTCGCACACATTTACAAAAAAAAATATGCGACAGTCATGCAAAAGTGCACAAATGACATTGGTTTCTTGGTGTAATCGCCTCGGAGAACTTGCTTGCTCCGGGGCGGATTTTAGGAAATTTGAAGTGATTTTCTTGCATTGAACGGGCTCATTGTGTCTAAAAAAGTTTTCTCTTTAACAAAACAACCTTCGATTGCGCATTCAAAGCATTTACTGGCGAAACCAGGCTTCAAATTTATACTCCGGTGACACCAAGTACTCCCAGATTTGCCAACTAGAGATTTCTGTTGCTTCTTGGCGAGTACTCCAGCGCAAGGCTATAGAACACCTCTAGGCTCTAGCGCAAGTTTCCAAAGAGTAATATGAAATAGATATTCATTAATCTAAGTATGTCATATATCAGATTAAATATTGATAAATAATGAACCAATATTGAATAAATATTGAATAAATATTGAATAAATATTGAATTAATTATTGACTTTATTGACACAAATATAGCGTCTTTTCACATATGAAGCGCCGCAAGTTGTGCGTAGCCGGTTTTAGTAAGGCTCTTTACGAATTTTAGCGCAACACCGACGGCCCATGCTCTGTACGCTTTGTACTGCCTTTCAAGGATGTGTAGTGACGTTGGCTGGTCGGCGCGCTGGGGTCGCGGAAACTGCTAGTTGTTGTCAGGTATGGACTTTGTGTGGTAGCACTCGACCAAACAATGTTGTTCTTCGTTTTCCCTTCTGGAGTACAAAATATTTCATTTAGTCTAGTCACAATCATGGAGTACAAAATGTATTGGTATGCATGACACCAACAAACTCCAGTTTTTCCAACACTGTGCGTAAGTGCACAAATGGCATTGGTTTCTTGGTGTAATCGCCTCGGAGAACTTGCTTGCTCCGGGGCCGATTTTCGTAAATTTGAAGTGATTTTCTTGCATTGCACTGGCTCATTGTGTCTAAAAAACTTGTTTCTTTAACAAAATGACCTTCGATTGTGCATTCAAAGCACCTTATTGGCCAAACAAGGCTTCAAGTATTTACTCCAGTGATTCCAAGTACCACCAGATTTGCCAACTAGGGATTTCTGGTACTTCCTGGCAAAAACTCCAGCACAAGTATCTATAAATATATATTGAATAGATATTGATTAATTTAAATATATCGTATATAAGAATAAATATTGAAGAATATTGAATCAATATTGAATAAATATTGAATTGATGCTTGACCACGTCGACACAAATAGTGCCTTCTCACATGGGTCTTCTCTATAGCATCTTCTTATGTGACGTCACTCGACGCCATTTGTGCGGTGCGGAGCCGTTTTTAGCGCATAAATGGCGCTAAAAACCGACAAATAACACTGATACCAACAGATCCTAATGTCGTCTAGTTCTATTGTGGTCATTGGCTGGTCGGCGATTTGGTACTGCTGCAACTGCTATTTGTTTTCAAGTATTGACTTTGAGTGGTAGCACTTGACCAAACAATATTGTTCTTCCTTTTCCCTTATGGAGTACAAAATATTTAATTTAGTCTAGTCACAATCCTGGAGTACAAAATGTATTGGTATGTTTGACACTAACAAATGCCAGTTTTTCCAACACTGATCTATGGTCATGCAATTTGTACTGAAGTGATTTCACAACATGCGTAATCTACTCTCCAAATTTTGTGCTTATAGCTTCAGTAGTTTCAGAAATATTAGGGTCAGGGGCCGGATCCCCCTCTCCGATGCGCGACATGTGAGGGGCCCTCCGGAGCGCTTGCAATTGATGTGCAATTGGTGTACAATTGATGTGCAATTTGCAATTAATGTGATGCTCAAGATAAATATAAAAATGCTACCATCCGTCTAGAACATCAGGCTACCGCTTAACCCATCCAGTATCCCTGGTCAGATTCTCACACCCCGTATCGGGGTGGGGGGGGGGGGTTGATAGGACCCCCTCCAAAATCAAAACTAAGCGTCGCACGAAAACAAAAGAGGCATCATCGGAAAGCGCTCGATAAGTAGGGTCGAGACACCACCGCCCAAACATACAAGTATTTCTCCCTGAAAGTGACGTCACTAGGGGGTCTATATTTTTACACCTTGCATCATGTATTTTTGCTATGGGAAGTTCATTTTGGAGGATATTTGAGAAGAAAAAATTATTTGCGATCAGAAAAGGACAGCGAAATTGACCAGTATCATAACGTGTTTTAGCCATCCAAAAATCAAAATTGGACTTTTCTCAATGTTAAAATTTTCAGTTTTCAAGTTTTCTTTAATTTTCCTCTTCTAATGGGCGGAGCGTACCGAAAAACGTTGTTCGAGATCAACTTGTACTCATTAAAAAATGCTTACTCTAGCCATACATATTCCATTTGAACCTTAATGGGCGGAGCGGACCGAAAAACGTTGTTCGAGATCAACTTGTACTCATTAAAAAATGCTTACTCTAGCCATACATATTCCATTTGAACCTTAATAGGCACATATGCAAAACTAACAAGTGATCAAAAACGGAAAAATTAAAATGAAAACTTAAAGCAGCCGTCGTGAGCGAAGTAAAAGGGATCTCGATCCATGTATTGTAGCGTTTCTAAACTTAAGTAGCAGAACAAATGCCGCTGATATGGAATTGGGCCCACCGACGTCACTCACCGACGTCAAACTAAATTTTTGCAGATGCGTACTTACTACTTGCATTATACCACTTCTTAATACCTTACATTATACTTGCATTATCGCAGACGCATACTTTCTGCGTGGACTATCAATCTTGAAGTACTGAGGTGTGATACTGCAAACTATGTAGGAAAAGAAGCCGGTACACATAGGCAGGGGAAATAAATGCTTGGAGCAAACCCTGGCTACATGCGAGGAAGCGTGGATTCTGCGAATGAGAAGGCCGGAATAGCAGTAGATACGTGCAGTACATATCATCAAATGCACACCATTCTCTGTTTGGGTGTCTGATTCGCTGATGTCGCGAAATGAAGATGGCTTTAATTTGTCGTGTGCTAAGTGCATACGATATCGTATGCATGTGTCATATTTTATACTATTTTGCGGTTCGCTGTAGCTGTTCTAAGAAGTATCCATTTCTAGTGTCACCCAATTTTGTATGTCATACATACAAAATGGTAAAATATGGTATATTATATGGTAAAATACATCACCACTTCCCAAGTAGTTACGTGCCAGCGAAATAGGCAAAGTAGCTGTTATAGTACAGTTCATGGATAATAAAAAGAAGGTATTTTATCGCACATGTAGACAGAAATATATTGGAAAAAAATTATTCCCCATTATATAGATTGGACATCGGGTGATGGGCAGGGTGAAAATAATGGTTTTTGGTTAGGTGTGAGATGTCGAAACGGGCATGGAAGGATGTCGAAATTTGCCACAGAATTAATATCAATTAAAATGATTTTGATGTTTCAGACTCAAATTTGAGCCAATGATGTAGGTACTTACGACTGTACATTTGTCATTTGCTTTGATATTCATAATTTAGAAAGAGCTATATTAGGGACAGGGAGAAAAGTACCTATGCTATAAACTGATACCGTACGCCATATTTCATCATAGTTAATACCCTTACTCGAAATTGCGTTGCGAAATGTTCATGTATCACTAATCCTTATTAGGAGCTTTAGCATGACACTTGCAAGCGACATACAGTTAGAAAGGAGACACAAAGACTTCATAAGCACGCAACATGGAGCAGTATGTCGATACTTCCTGGAGTAGGATGTCGATTGAGTGTTCGGAAAGTGGCATTTTCCACCCTATTTTACGAATAATTTATCACTGGTGATGGGTCATACACCATGTTATGGCCCCGGGAAAAGGACGAGGATGTGCCAGAAAAAGTATTGATCAAAATTCCACATTTTAACGTCTGCATCACGAAGACACTGCCAGCGCCGGGTTCTAAGGTTCAAGATGTGTACTACAGAGGTGACTGATCACCTTGTGCTGGAGTTAGGCCCTGAGGACGAACACGATACCATGCATTTTCATGTATTGCGTTTGTATTTGCTCCAGTCTGTTAGCCTGCCAATCTTGGTCTGCCACGCACCGGATCAAATAATTTTCAACGGGCAATCACCCGCCTTTCTTGTTTCTCATCCTCTCCAGTATCAATGATGATCATTATTTTGCTATGCGCAAGAAGTAAGCAATTAAGCTTCGTTCTTGCTTATTCTTTCGTCTCACCAACATCGGCGAACATTTACAACGGGAACAACTGAAAGACGTATAGCACTATATAAGGGAAACTGGGAAGAACCAAATACCCTTCAGTGAGGCTGTAATGAGCTTGCACCCCGCACACACTCGCACATAGCGGAAGTTGAGGACATTTTGTTCGAAGACATGGCAATACTTCAATAGCACAAGGAAGATACACCAATTATTACAAAAGAATCAATCAGTCATGAATAGAGTTCCGAGTCCAGCGAGAAGTGTGAATTTGAAAGTACTTATACTGAGTTAAAAGTTCTTTTTCAATAGTATATGTTGTTGTTGGCCATAGGCGCACCCAGGGAGCATGCCCCCTCCCCTTCACGGTTAAATTTGTGTATTCACTGTTCAATTTATCGGTTTCTTTATTCGAAAGTGCGCAACCATGGTACTATGTGAAATGCTTGCATGCCCCCTGCTGCTGACCCCCCCCCCCCACACACACATTTTGTTTAACGTTCCTACCCCTTTGCACATGCCCACGTGCTAGAAGAGTTGCTTACCCCCGCTTCGCCGACGCAGGTGTCATTCACAGACACAGAAGCTCTGGGAGCGCACTGATCGGCAGCCGCAGCACCTCGGCTGAGCACAGACCACATCCGCTCGGACACCGCGCTTGTGTGCTGCGACTTCACGCCTCGATCTGTGCCAGACGTAGCCGTGCACATACAAGCATGCCGTCACTGCACTCACCCACGGATCACTTCAGAACCGCCAGCCCCCCGGTGGAATGCCACGCGCCGCCCACGGCACCACCACGCGCGGTAACGATAAGTCAGCCGCCTGCACACGACCCGGCCAGCTGCGGCCAGAGGGCAGCAGCACACACCAAGCAGCCACGGCGCCGGCCGCCGACTGAGGCCCGCAAGTTACTATATCACTCCCTAGATGGCAATACGGTAGAAACGTTCCCCGCGTTCTGTGCGAACGAAATAGAAAATGGCTGCCGACTGACATCGTGCAGACCCGCTCTGGCGCTCAGCTGATAACGCGCCGTGCAGCGTTTCCTCTATTCCGATGGGCAGGGGCGTCGCCACCGGGGGTGGGGTGAGGTGGGGGTGGGGGCCAGTCGCCCCTCTTCCGTGAGACTGGGTGGAGGGATGCCGCCCCCTGGCATATGAGGAGGCCCTTACCATGAAATGCACAGGGAAAAGGTGAGCACAGTGGCGTCGCCACGAAATTCTTCCACGGGGGCAAGATCGAAGGGGGGCCTCCCTCTCCCCGAAAAGGGGCCTCCATTGTGTTAGGGCCTCCTATTGTTTTTAGGCCCTTAGCATGGTTCGGGAATGGGAAACTAAGGGCTGGAGGGCCTCCTTTTCGTCCTGGAGGGCCTCCTTTTCGTCCTAGAGGGCATCCTTTTCGTCCTGGAGGGCCTCCTTTCCATCCTGGGGGCCTCCTTTTCGTCCTGGGGGCCTCCTTTTCGTCCTGGGGGCCACCTTTTAGTCCTGGAGGGCCTCCTTTTAGTCCTGGAGGGCCTCCTTTTCGTCATAGGGCCTCCTTTTCATCCTGAGGTACCTTCTTTTCGTCCTGGGGGCCTCTTTTTCGTCCTGAGAGCCTCCTTTTCGTCCTGGGGATTTCGCTTTCGTCCTAGGGGCCTCCTTTTCGTCCTGGGGGCCTCCTCAAATTTCAGGGGGCGGCCCCCCAGTCTCACGGCAGGGGGGGCAATTTCCCCCTCTGCCCCCCGGTGGCGACGCCCCTGGGTGAGCAAGGAGGAAGACGGGTACCGAGGATCATACTGGCAAGGAGGCCCTAAGACTGGCGACGAGACCCCAATAATTCAGATCAGGTCCCTCTAAGAGACGCAGAACGGAAATGTAGAGGTCCCCAATGGGAAAAAGGATGACACCGAGACGGGCAAGTAGCCTCCCAAGTTAAACAAGAAGGCTTCCAATGCGTGGCAGGAGATTCTTAATTTGGAAAATGGGGCCATTAAGGTGGAGGAAGAGGACCCTATAATATAAAATGGGGACAGATAATAGGAGATATTTACGAGGACGCCGGGGGAAGACATGATGTGGGTAAGAAGGCCTCTGCAGGAATGAGAGAAGTTCTGTTGTACCTATTGTATTCAATAGTGTTAATCACGAACAATATCAAGTGCCTATACACCATGGCGGGCACAGTTATTCTGACTTAAAATCATTCAAAATACTGAGGGCATTGTTCTCACAAATGTTGCATTGATAATTGTCGGAAGGTTCTAGTTATGATAAGTCTGCTAACTTTTTCACCAAGTCTCGCTAATTTGGGCTCATGGGTCGATAAATGGTTAGTACGGTTCTTGGTATGAAGCCAGGTATTAATTTATGCCAATCCTTCGATTCACAGAACAACATGATACAAAAGCAGCAGGAGGTTCTACAATCATGGAGGTTCTCTTTTTGGGTGGAGCAGGAGCCCTTTGATCCTTGAACCCACTATAAAATGTTCGCCCCCGAGAAAAAGGCGACGCCACTGACGGTAGAGCTCGCTTTGACTTGAATCTGCATTTGGGTGTGACTCAGCACCACACCAATAACCAATCTTCTAGCGGACTAAAACATGGACTAACCCTACTTAAGGACACAACAACTGTGCCACTACCACATCAAAATCAAATCCATTAAAAATCATCCAGCACGGCGCTGCTTTACGCCCGACAGATTCGACAAGAGCCCATTTGGGTGCAAACTTACACCATATAGCATTCAAATTGCCACGGCTCTCTCAGATCTTAACCTCACAATGTCAGCCACTGCAGCTCGACCGCCCACTGGCGGATCCAAGGGGGGCATTCTGGCCATGCCTCCCCGAAGCGCCTCAAGGGGGGGAGGGCAACATGTCTTTTGGACTCCCAAACCAACAGAAGTAAACTCAATTAAAATACGGTAACTTTAAATATAGCGCTCCGGATGAAAGGATCTCCACTTTTAGATGTATTTTAATAATCGTTTGGAAGCCCGATATGGTAGCATAGTAGATTCTGACGCACATCGAGGTTTCTGTGCTGTTTAAGTACTGCTTACAACAAGAGTTGACAACATCAGCAGTTTCATTATTCCTTAGTCAGATAGCTTCATTAATTTAGCTTAGCCAATAACGGGCAAGCAAAGCCAGATTTCGGAAGCGAAATTTGAACAGGATGTTTTGTGCGTGTGTCCAGCTAAGCCCAATTGAGCAGCATGTTTCGTATGTTGATGTGGGTCGCTAAGACGAAGAGACAGGTTACGTTGGCCGATTATTTTTTCAAGAAGAATAGCAAGAGGAGGTATGTATGTATTTCAATCTTGAATAAAAGATAACTGGTGGGTTCGCAGGGAAGGGAGATTCGGGTGGTAGGACCGGACTGTCAAACTTTAATGGTTTTATTGCACTTTAAGGTAGGCATCTATGAGACAAGTTTGACACATGAGGCAAATAAATGTTACGTTTGAAGACTTCTGTTTTAAGTTGGAAAAAGAAAATTTAAACAATTTTGGAGGATATTTTCCAAGAAATTGATTCTTCAAAAATGGATCAAGAAAAGTTAGGCTAGGTGAAGTTTTTTAAGTGAAATCTTTTTATGCAAAAAGTTATTGGAAAATTTTCAATTAAAAAATTGTTTTTATTGCACGGAAGGTTAGATTAACCCGTCTCATCTCGGAAAGGGGTTTTCAACCGCCCCCTCAGGTTTTTCGCGGATAGCGGGCGAACAGCGCGCGACAGCTCGCCCAAATTTGGCATACCTTTTCCCACATAAATTTGGCATGCTGTTTCAAAATGTTGAAGTCAGTTCATCTAGGGTCAACAAGTTTTTCTAGGGCAAGTGTGGTCACCTCCAAAGACGTTCAACCGGTCGTCACGCTTTAACGAATACAAATATTTTAATGGAACTTTCAGCGTTTGCTTATCTTTATGGATGCAACAAATCGTATACGTGGAATGTTTTTTTCGTTTTTGACTGCATATAGATTTTGCATATTTGCTAACTGCAGTCCGAATATAATATTTTGGCCAAAGTAAACATTTTTTTTTATGGCGGCATGTTGACTTCCAACAACGTTTCTCGGTCTGCTCTGCCTATCAGAAAATGAAAATTAAAGAAAACTTGAAAACTCAAAATTGTGAACTTTCATAAAGGTTTAAAAAAATATTTTGCGGGGCAAAAAATTGTATGGCCCTGGTCGATTTCGCTGTCTTTTTTCATTCCAAATAATTGACAACGCCAGACAAGCTTTTCCTATTACTTGGTACATACCTTGGTAGGTACTTAGGTAATTTTCTAAAATCTTGTCATTATTCCCATATGTTTTGGGCATAACACTTAACACGCGCACTGGAGGGGGGATGGGCGAAATCCGCCGACCCCTCCGGTTTTTCGTACATAACACCAGATTTTACCGACCGACATATGCCATTGTTTGCGTACCTGCTTAAAATGGCCGGCGCGTTGTTTAAAGTACGAAAAACGAGAATCGGCAGAATATTTTTCGAGTTAGGGGCGGCAAAAGTTAAAAAATATAGCACCAGACTACAAAAATCGGCGCCGATGCGCTTTCCGTATATTGGCAAAAGGGAAGTGTTCTTGGCAACACTAGCGACTTGTTTGATGCATATAGTTATGCTATATAGTTTCAAAGTCATGTTAGGTCACCGAGGTTAAGTAAGGTCAAGTTCATGGCAGGTTAATGGAACCAAACTTGGTCAACTGGAATGTTGTTATAAATGCAAATCACTCATGCGCTTGATGTTACTTTGCATATTACTCCCTACACATCCTGAAAACTACTGTTTGTTGTTGTGTACCTACACGATTTCATACTTTATTCATGTACTTCACTCATTTTTTTGCGAAGCCGATTGCCCCAAGCCGCCCAACGGAGCAGTCGGGCGCGCGGCCCGGTTCCGGTAACTGGATCAGGTAATGGCCTATTAAAGTGCTGCTATACAGGTGACCTGAGGTCAAATGCCAGGTCTAGCATCTGTATTGCATCATTAGTAATATCAAAAACATCATTGGTGCCAATTTCAGAGCATTTAAACAGAACCACAGCGATCCAGAACAATGACAAGCCAAGCCACGCACAACCAGAAAATTGAAATTGATATTTTGACCTCATTTGACCTTGAACATATTAATGCAAGGTAATGAGATTTGCTCACAATGGAGTTCACTACCGTACCCATCGACCCTGCGAATTTCGTTGCACCAGCTTTAATGTGAGCCGATATCTTAGGGGGCAGACCCCCCTCCAGTGCGCATAATTTTCAGAGGCCCTCCATGGCGGGTGTTAAGGTATCCACAAACAAGTTTTACACATTTTGCCTCCATGAAGCAAGCATATAGTGTGGAGCTTGGTTCAGCTTGGTTAGATCAGGTTAGGTTACGTTTTATTTTTAGTTGGAAAAAAAATTATCAAAAACGTTATAAAAAAAGTATATTTCCCGAATTTTTCCCCTGCAAGAACAGATCAGGTTTGGCTAGGTTTGGTTAATTTTAATTTGCTTTTTGAGATTAAAACAAAACAAATCCTTTCAACAAATTCTGGCATGGAAGGTTAGTTAGTAAATTCATGCTTGAAGGCGTTTTATGAATCCTTTGAATATACCTTACCAATGCAATTTATTTATTTATTTGTTTCACAATACCGTGGTTGTCTGGGGAATGTTGATGAATGCGACTAACACCAATTAGGACAACTCATTTTATGTGCAATTGTTTACTTTTTAATTTGTGAGCAAAGTGACACCAAAAACAGGTTTGAGTTTGAAAAAAAAAACAATGCTTAAAAGATGAAATTAAAATACAACCGAACGTAACACTCACTCTGGAAGGCCGATAAAAAAATTTTTTTCTTCTTCAAGATATCAAAATGAAAAAATAACGCTCACTGGAGAGGGCGGATTCCGCCCCCCCCCTTGATCTCGTCTCCTATTAACTCACCCCGTCCCGGGGGAGGGGGTCTTCAACCGCCCCCTCAGGTTTTTTTCGCAGATAGTGGCCGAACGGCGCGCTGCAGCGCGCTGAAATTTGGCATACCTTTTCCCACATCAATTTGGCATGCTGTTTCAAAGTTTTGAAGTCAGATCATCTACGGTCAACGAGTTAGTCAAGGGCAAGTGAGGTCACCTAAAAAAAGTTCAACCAGTCGTCACGCTTTAACCGATACAAATATTTTAATGAAACTTTCAGCGTTTGCTCATCTTTAGGGATGCAACAAAACGTACGAGTTGATTCTTTCGTTTTTGACTACATATAAATTTTGCGTATTTGCCAAATTGCAGTTCAAATAGAGGATTCTGGCTAAAGGAAGCACTTTTTAGGGCAAGTTGACTTTCAACAACGTTTCTCGGTCTCCTCTGCCCATGGGAGAAGGAAAATGAAAGAAAACTTGAAAACTAAAAATTTTGAAATTTAAGAAAAAATAAAAATTGTATTTTGGGGGACAAAAAATGCAAAGCCATGGTCGATTTCGCTGCCCTTTTCTCATACCAAAATGAATTCCCCAGAGCCAAAAACATAATGTATGTGTTGGTGGTCTGGTTTTGCGGGTGTTTGTATTAGGTGGTGTTCGGTTGTCCTGGGGTTGTGGTTGTTCTGCGTTGGTGTTTGTGTTCTGTTCAGGTTGGGAGCGTGTTGTCAGAGCCGGGTAATGTTCGTTTGTGTGTGGTAGTGGTTGTTGTTGCTGTGTGCCCGGCTCTGTGCGATGAGCCGGCCACGCCGCCGGCGGGTCCAGGACCGACGCCCTGGCCCGGTACGGGTCCATGCCCTCGAGGTGGATCCGGCGGAGCACCTGGCGCTCCGCCATCCACCGAGGGCAGGACCCATCCGAGGCCGCGTGGTCCCCCCCCCCCCGCAAAACCAGACCACAGGCGGCGCAACACAGCTCGCAGCTGTCACATGTCCCTGTGCTGTGGTGTTGGGCGCAGCGGCCGCATGTGTGGGTGTTGGCGCGGCACCCCCCGCGGAGTGGCGTACCGCTGACATTTCTTACAGCGCCGCGGGAGGGGTGCGCGTGGTGTGACCGGATACCTGAGGTATCCGGTTTTGATGTGGGGTGGTGGCTTGCGTGAGTTGAATGTCAGTATGAGCAGATGGTGTGCGGTGTATCCTGGCCTCAGAGACGCGCGGTACACGGCGGAGACAGCCTAGTCCCCAAGCTTGAGGGCCAGCGTCTCCGCCGGTATACCGGCCATCTCCCGGGCCATGATCGTCCCCTGGCTGGTGTTGAGGTTTGTAGCGGGTGTGATAGTGATTGGGGTGTTCTTTATGCTTTTAATTTTGGTGAGTAGGTATGCGTCAGTTTTGTTATTTGCCTCGATTAGGAGCGCCCCGGATCTTAGGGGTTTGGCGTGTAGGGGCGCCCCTATGTAGTGGGAGATTTCTCCATCCACCAGCCAGGGGTCCAGGGTGCTCATTGGCTCCCCGTCCCCCCGGCGGCAGATGAAGAAATATCCCGAGGGTGGTGGTTCGGTGGTGGTCATGTTAGTGTTTATGATGGTCGGGTTCTGTTGTATTGTGATGTTGGAAAAAGAGTGTAGATGACAGGTGAGTGGCACACGGTACACTTTGACAAATTTGGCGGAGGGTAAAGAAGGGCGTGAAGAGAGCCCGACAGGTGTAACAGAGGGGGCGGATAAAGACGAAGAGTACACAAAGAAATCAGAAACTGTGCTTGAAGGGAGCACGAATAGATAGATCAGAAAAGTATCGTGCAGAGGGCACTAGAGGGAAGATCGGGTGGGGGTTGGGGGGTTCCTGGGTGGGGGGAGTGGCGGCACCGCCGGACTGACATCGTCAAGTAGATACAGATTATAGTTGTTCCTGACAGTGTAGAAGATGTAGATCGAATAAGCAGGTGTTGAGACTCGAGCTGAACTTGGAGTGCTGCAGAAGAAGTAGAGCGTAGAGGCAGGTACAGAGGGTATAGTTGAGTTGAGCTTGACGAGGCTGGTCTTGAGGTGCTGAAGGTGCGTTAAATGGGCGGGAGGGTAGTGTTTGTGTGCAAGGAGTGGAGATGCGATGTCAGGTTGAGTCCGGTGTGTATAAGTGTGCTCTGGGGCTGTGTTAGTGGCTGGTGGCAGGTGGCTGGTGGCTGGTGGCTGGTGGCAGGTGGCGGTTGGCTGTTGGCAGGTGGCGTCTGGCGTCTTCTTTCGGCCCCCGTCCGTCCTGTGGCCGCAGCTGGCGTCGTCCTCCTCTCCGTCCTCGTCCGAAAACAAGCACGAGTGCTTCGGTAGTGAGGAAGTTCACTGGTCACCATGGGCAGACGTGCAAAACCAGAAAAGTTAGGAAAGCATAAAACTAAAAATACAAATGTAAATTACCATAATGTAAAACCACTGCCCAGAGGAGCCATCAGAAGTAGATGAGCCGATTTGCCTTGCGACTCACAACGTAAACGGCTACCCAGAAGAACAGCGGAAGTAGAAGAGCCGAGTTGCAAAACATCGTTCTAACCCAACTGATAACCCTGAATGGCATGCTTAGACTAACCCGCTACTAAAAACTAACACGTGGCGGCCGGCGTAATAGGTGATGTGGACAATTACCTCCTTGTTGGCGCCACAAAGATATCTCGGTGTTTTTCGAAAAGAGTAGGCTAAAGCCGGCATCCTGGCAAAATCAACTTCAAAACACTCCCACCCCCACCCAAACAACAAATTATTTTGTGGAGGAGCAAAGTAAAATTGAAACCATCTAGACATCGTGGAGATGTCGGGTGCTGGGTAGGCCCAGCACCCGACTTCCGGACCTAAAATAGCACACAAACTATAACGAACATTTTCTTGACGTAAATGGTCACTTGCCTGCACATTGATTGCAAATACTGGCTTCTACAGATGTGAGGAGGCTGTGTCGTGCGTGCCTCTGCCCGTCAGGTCAGTGGTGCGTAGCCGACATCACCACACGGTGGAGAGCTGGCCAAACTCACGCGACGACGCGCGTTCACGCGTAGTGACCGGAGCAGGCGGAGGCGCTCTGGCGGCGGCGGCCGGAACTGTACCCGGCTGCCGATAAGCGTTGTTGGTGCGCGCGTGCGACCACCTGAGTGTGCCTCTGCGGCGGGTCGTCGGGGCCATGCGCAGGTGACGTCGGGTCACCTTGTCGACGAAGCGCCCTCGCTCTGACTCTGGACACAATGGCGCATGTGTGTGGGTGCAGCGCTGTTCGGTAGTGGCCACGCTCGTTCACGTTGGAATTCATGCATTATAATGTAGGAATTGAGGTACGGAGTGTGCGCAGCCAACGAGCAGCAACCCGGCGCCCATTAGGACGGAGGCTACACGGTTACATAGGTATACCTGTCACGTACTCGCTTTAAAGGCGGCGCAAATGGCCTTTATGGTCAGATACGCCTAACAAATAACACTCCCCTCGATTTAGGAGTGACCTGCTTTGCCTCTTGACCTTAAACGTTTGATCATGCTTGTACAGATACAAGTATCATCTACAGCTCACGAAGTCTTATTAAGCGTATCGAGAGGAACATTTGGGGGAATTTTAGTGACAAGATGGATGTCCATCCGAATGACTTGAGACCTCGATGACTCGCATGCCATAAAAATAAACGCAAGGACAAACACTATTTGATTCAGCGCTTAAAGAAGCACTGGTGTCCGATATTCAATGAAATCGTGCAAGTTTGATAGTTACTAAATTTGATGACTCCTGCAGGACATAGATGCACCTACAAGAACCAATGACACGGTTGAGTTAACTAAATCGAAAAATGTAACTTAGGTCACTATTACTTGTGTAGTTTGCTAATTAATCCTCTCGATACAAAAATAAGTGCAAACTGCGCAGCATCCGTTTGGCTAAGCGCATGAGCAAGCATAATTCCGACGGTTTTGGTGAAAATGCCCTTATAATTGACACTTTTTGTGGCCCATTTAGGTCGCAGCGGTGATTACAGGAAAAAAACACTTTGTCAGTAAAACGTACAACGTAGCATCCAAGATTGAAAGGCAACGCAATACTTTAAAGCTGAATGACATGCAGAGTTTTGTCATGGTACAGAGGTACAGTTGATTATATTTCAGTGAAGTCATTTGTGTGTACTGATTAGCCATAACTGTGATGCAACCTGGAAGCCACAAACATACACAGATAACTCTGATGTGGCTTCGTCGGGCGCACCGACGAGGGCAAATGAGATGAATTCTGTCAGATGCTACCAGTCGGCTAACTGGTGCTTTGAAAATGTTTGACGATCACTGTTTGCCGCAAACGAAGCTCGGGAACGCTGTCCGATGTGTGAAATTGCGTCGAGCGCCAGGGGAAACATAATTGAGGCTGTTTTTGCCACATTGTGATTGCCTGTCAATATTTTGACCTCTAACATTCATGACAACACGTGAGTCACAAACTCAAACGCAAGGCTGTACATGTTCCGCCACACACTTCGAGAACCTTTCCTAATGTCATTGATTGTAGCATAATCATGGTAGGCTCGTCACTGATCAATACGTTTAATCACCCCTCTCTGTTGCAAATGTGACTAAAACCACACAATGTGGGCGGTTTTGTCAAACGCCTTGAGAAATATAATGGAGTCATTATTTGTCGAAGTCACAAATGTACATCCCCCAGACCTGAAATTTCGACTGCTCATGAACGTCACAAATATCAGCATCAGAAAGCCAATTACCCTCCCTGAGTTGCCCGATGCAACATTAAAAAGTGTACGATTGCTACAACCGTTCGTTGATCTCCGAGTGTATAATGACGCATTCACGGGACAAATGTGAATACCGTGCATATGGTATAGGAAACATTTACAGCCGTGTCCAGTAGTCTAATTGCTTATGTGTGGAAATTACAATGATCCACTGGATGAGCTCTAACTTTCAATATCACATCACGCTGACCCACAAAGGTCATCCGTAGGCTACACCTGTTCGAGTCAGGAGTGGTGCGTTGCATGTCGATCAGGACGACAAACTATCATTGTCAGCCGTGTTACGGAAAATGACACAGGCCACTCGGTCCTGAATCCAGGGGCTGATCCAGTCCGCCTCAGTTTGAAATTAAATTGGCGGTGAAGTCCTGAGAGTACAGCTATCGCAAGTGTTCTGAATGCTAAATTATGAACTATTGTGAATTATTAATGGCCAGGTCACGTAATTTTCGCGCCGAATTCGTTTTGGATGTGAGTGAGTGTCGTTAATAAACACGATTATAAAACTGTACCTTTTGCGAAGCTGGCTGATCGTCACGTTTGTGACGCATGGTGGTGATTAATGCAAATTCCGCGAACGCTAATCCCTAACAGCCAACATGTAAAGAAGAGGGCCAACCTTGATTAGATAGAAGTGGATTTGTATTTGTGGAATAGAATGTTTGCACAATTTCTTAAACATGTCGAAAATTATGGTAATCCGATCTGAAGTTGCCTGCAAGGGGGAGCATATCGTTTTATCTTTGTGACACTCCTTACATTTTCCTGAGCTTCTGGAAAATCGCTGGCTTCAGTGGTTCATCACATATTTCCAGGTACGTGAACTTAACCGGATTTGTTACATTGGTCTTTGCACGTCTCAATGTGCTCGACTGGTTTCAGTTTGCGTATCATCGATGTTGAAGCACCAAATCGCATTTGTTTTACGATCAGAGTCCGAAAGCTCCGACGAAGACCGTGTGACTGACTGCACCCGGACATTGACCTGCTTAACCTGACCTGCAAGATCGATCAAAAGAAGTTGACGCAATAATTCAATAAACTGAAAGTTCAGGTATATAGCTGATGATGTTATTTCCCGCTTATCTTCATCTGGCTATCGCATGCTAATGAGGAAGGGAGTCAAATTATGCGGGAAGTGCGTGACTTCCTAGTCCCTGCTTTCCAGGGACTAGGATATTCTGCCGTACTGCAAGGGCTAGGACAGAATATGATCAAATCAAAGTATATTTTCCATGCGCCGTCCACCAGAAGGACCGTGTTGTGCGGAGGGAAGTGTGGGAGTGTGCACTGACATTTTCCGACTCAACTTTGAGAGAAACAAGTTACAAATTAGAATTGAAGGATGAGATTTGACATTGAAGAGCACATGCCTCTCCATAGGTGCATACAGCGACACATGCAAGTGGTTCCATGGACTGACAGGAAAGGTATCCATTATACGACTATCCATGAGAGTTCAAAGGCGTCAAAGTCATCATAAGGCGAAAGTCAGCTCCATTGCTCTTACATGGTCAATCAGGATGCACAAGTGATCGAAAATGCCATAAATGTACCACCAATATGCCTTGGGATATCACAAAGCGGCTTTGTCATTTCTCTCCAATCCATAGGTATATACTAATTTACCTCGAACGTTATGTACGCTTAGATGGGCATTTCGGAGATGTGGATGCAATTACATGGACGGAAAAACTGCAGGATATCCAAAGAACTTAGAATCCATTAGAAATGGAAGAAATTGAAGGCGATAAGCAACATGTCGAGCAAATATTGTTTATCTTCTCCGGAAAAGTAATGTAGGTAGTAACATGAAACTACATCTGCCATGCAGTTGCAAATTAATACAAGTGCCTACCTACCTGGGAAGGTGTGTAGTGCAGGTGATGCCAATAGGAAAATGGCATTTGCATTTTCCTTGAAGTTGTACATAAATATAGTTGGTGTCTTGTCGCACATGAAGTTTAGGATGAATGTCTGCAGAAGAGAAAAACAAACATTTACGTTTGGAAATTATCATGTTGACATAGTTTAAATGAGCATGTAGTTGACCAGCCCAACAGTACATTTGCCAAACCGAAGCACATGTTGCAGACATTTCAAGAAGACCCAATATAAACTATTATGCTGATGTATTATAAAAAGCTGCAAAAGCAGGAGTTCATGTCCAAGTACAAACAAGGCACGTGCAATTTTCGTCAATTAATAATTTGCCTTTTTTGTTTTGCGCTTCGAAGCACAGTTCAGTGGAGTGGAAATGAAAGTGGAGTGAAAATGTGATATATGAAATGACGGCAAGTCAAAATTATTTGTATCCTGTCGGTTCCGGCTGATAGCGGTTCTGACAGTCACGATGAGGCTTCTGTCTCTTTTCGGAAGAAGCGGTGAGTACCATCTCCACGGGTTGCGAATTGCCGTCGTCTGTGGACGTTTCTAGTTGAGTAGGTGTCGTCCGCTTTCTTGTTGTGTAAAGGGAAACTGTTAGGTGGAGCGTAGACAATACTTTTACTCTATCTTGCAGAGAGCGCGCTGCATTGAGATGTAATCCAATAACCTGTCCGTATGAATATCTCTCACAGTTGTTCTTTTTGCGTCAAACTAAGCAATGCAACACGAAACAGCCGAGGCTTGGATTTGCTCCCTGCATCTATTTGTTAGCTGCAGATACTTGCACGCAACAATGTATTTCGAAAACGTAATCAAGACATGTGCTTGGCGATGCAATCAGCAGGAATTTAATCACATTTATATCCACGCTCACTGTCAGACTAGGACTACACCAAAAACTTGTTATGACAATTATTAGATGCTTGCGTAGTACCTAATTGTTAATGCATTTGATGGTTTGATAGGTACATATTTGACCACAGACTAGTGACTTTGACCATTAACCTGACGCTACTTGACGCTCAACTAGTCCTACAACCACCATATATGGAAACAGATGACAGTCTTTCAAAACATAGCACCTCCCCAAATACAAAGACTGTACAAATACTGGCGATGTTACATGAAATGTGCACACTCTTAGCCACAGCCATACCTTAGCCTTAGCCTTAGCCACAGCCAAATCAGCCAAAATTAATCTGGTTGAAGTATGTTGGTGTTTCAAGGTGCTAGGAGACCGCACCGATAGTTTGTGAAGTATGCGCAGGGGCGAAACTTCTTCTAATTGCCTGCACTCTGGGAAATTCGACCAGCCTTGCACCTCCCCTCGAAACAACAAGAACAAAGACGTCCCTACGAAATCGAACCCGTCACCTCAAACTCCCTAAATTCCATTTCTTCTCCTTTCTTCCGAAGAAGTGTACACGATTGAGAACTCTGTGAGGTGAGTATGTAGATTGTCCGCATTTTGTTTTGTTTTTTTTTACTTGAATAATACACCTCTTCATTTGTAAAGGACCGGATCCCAAGTAAAACTGCACGACCAGTAGTGATGGCCTTAGCGAAGATGTTCTTTACGAAAAAAGGTACGTGGCGAATGCAACTTTGATAAGGATTTTGAACACCACCCTTCATGCTGCAAGTTCCGTCACCCAATCCACTAGCAATTAAACCTCAATCTATCCGAGCTATCAACCGCAATGGCTGCCTACAGTTGCAGTTGTTGAAAAGGTGCCTACATTTCATTTTGCTTATTTTATCGACTATTCAGCTTACTTGTTTCATGAAAATGCATTCGAAACATTCTATATTACCCATATCGGTAGCTTCATGATCAGGACTCCCTCTGATAGTCTTTCAGACTTCTCATTAGCACTCCGTTATATAATCTGACTCCGTTAGGCACCCATATCGGTAGCTTCATGATCAGGATTCCCTCTGATAGTCTTTCAGAATTATCATTAGCATTCCGTTGGGTAATCTGACTCACCTAATAAGCCAATTGCTGCTGCTGAACCATCGTGATATTTCCAACGCACATTCATGCAATACCAAGCTTATCTAGCCACGACCGATACAAACTTCTAGACGCTCAGTAAAAAAAAAACACAAATTGTGCTCTCAAGGAGTGCTAAAACAGACTGAGTGTTCTTGCAGCCCAAGCCAGATACGAAGCTGCGCATGCTGTGAAGCTGTCCATCGGACAACCAGGTGCAGCCAATGAATATTCTCTCCGTTATCAAGTCCCCACGACATTTAAATATCATGCAGAACACCAGATATTATAAATACTGAGAAGATTTCAGGATGGCTACAAAATACCGTTGATGATTAGTCATCTTTCCTCTTTGTTCGTGCACAATGCGGTTACACCTTGTTTTTGATGCCCATCCTCAATAGGCATCCTCAAATTAACCGCATCAGGCACTTCCTGGAAACATGACCTATCCATGGCCGAGACAAAGTTTCCGCTGCATTTTTTTATAGACTTCAGTTGCAGATCAATGCATGCATTATCAGAACAGACGTGTCTACTCGGGGCTTCTGTATGACTGTTGTTTTTGTTATCGGGGTGAGAACTCCAACTTAGCGAGTTCCTCAGCATTTTCTCCGCTGTCCGGAGATGAAATGTATCGTTCTTGGTTCTGCGATATCCAAATTCATTCAACGGCTGACTAGCCGTCCGCCACGACGCTGCCTGGCTCAACCTTGGCAGACTGTCAAATCGCCTACTAGTACATGTTTCGAGGCTGCCGAGTCAATTTAGATGTTCCTCATACTAGTTCAACGACAATGCAATAAATGGATTGCAAAAAGATAGGGTCGGCCTTTGCATGAAGCAAAGAAGTTGGAAAGCACTGTGACTAAGACGTGCTGCATGCCCTTGGGTGATTTCAGATAGTAATACAACGAGAGCTTTCGACGCTCAAGCCCTTCCTCCTGTGCTGGACGATGTACATTTTGGGTTATTAGCTGAGGACGTGAACTTGTGAGCATATGCTTGATATCAAATTTTATTGTTTGCCATCAGCATAGGAGTTGTGAATGCTTCAGCCTCGGAACTAATGCCGCCAACTGTTGTCCACAGTGGCGGCGCAAGAGCGATCGGGCGGCATGAGGCGCGTCCGACGTTCTGCACGCGCACAAAGACTCGGCTTCAGGTGAGCTGTAAAACTAGCCTAGTGGTCATCGAATTCACAGCGAATTCATAAAGATTCATCCACAGAGATGTTAGCAAGCAGTAGTGTATGGCATAATTAGTGGCTTTCGGTAGGTTCCACTTAAATAAACACGGTGACAAAAGTATGTGGAATCACATACTATGTTTGAACATGAACTGTCATAACCGAATATCAAATATGGAAATTATATATAGAACGGAACGCCCAAGCCCCGTCGACTTCCTCTCGAAGCAGAGACCGGGTGCGGCGAATGTATGATGCTCCCAGGATTTCTGGATCAGTCGGAACCATCGGAATCGGCTTTTCTATGCAATTTCATGTCGGCACTCTTAGGGTCTTGAGTCCAAATCCTAGGCCCTCAACTATCCAAAGAGACTCAATGCGCAAGGTTTCCGTCTAATTGGATACAGGTTTGTTGGAGGGAGATGTGGTCTTGCTCATAAAAGAAATACATGAAATACCTCACGATATTGACCGTGATAAGCCCTATAGAAAACCTCATACGTTAGCCAATCGAATATGAATTGTTGAAAAAGGTTTAGGCGAAATATAAATGTGCGATACAATTGGTTTGTATTCAGCTGTATTACATAGCTGACATGTTTGTATATAGCTGACACATTAACAGATGTCAGCAACAATTGATGTCAAGCAAAGAACAAGTTTCGAAAGGTGTTTTGAAATGAGTTTAGAAGCTTGCATGCTAAGCCAACGTACACCTTCAAAAAATATCACGCCAGTAGCAGTGACTGAGCCAAGAGAGTGTAATCAAGAGGACAGAAGGGACTGGTGTGGAATCATTCCATCCTGTTTCTTTGCTTCTTAATTGCACCTATAGAACACCTTCATGACGGATAGTTAGTTCTTACCTTATGTCAGCATCAATTGCCTTGTGCGATTAAAATAAACCACAGGGGACTGGGCCACTCCCACAATATGCTCACAGGAGTCATCCACATGCCGAAATCAAGGTATACACATAAAAAGTATCTAATCTTGTCGTGCTGTCGATGTAAACTTTGGTCGGCTTCACTGATGATGCTGCCTGTGCATGCTTTTTCATTTCTTTCTTTTTGAAATTGCTCAAGATATGGATTCCAGTTCACTGACTTTTCGAGGAACTTATACTCCAGATCACTGACATTCTGAGGAGGTGCCGTGCAAGCTGACTATGCTTGCGATTGCTGAAATCGCATTGTATGTTGGATCGAAACTATGTCGTCGATTAATATGTAGCGCACATAGATGAGGATTAGTCTGGGCACGCTATAGGGTTCTATACCACTCCACCCGATGGCTCATGGCTGGGAAGCCCATCAGTTCAGTGCTACGTTCTAACGGTCTGTTTCTTTTTCATTTAGGAAGCAGCTTCGCACATTCATGTGCTTTACGACTGAAGAGAAGTTGGCTCAGGGCGCCAGTCAGGGCAAACGGAGGCGGAAGCGGGGCTCGTTGTCACAGCATCTGCGTCTGACCGAATCCTCTGAGGATCAGTCATCATCGCTGGACGTCATGAGTCGGCTGGTGATGCGGCCTAGCACCTGTCCGCCGCAGGCACGCAAGTTACCCACCGTCACCGAGGTGGAGCTGTGTCACGAGGGAGCACGCAGTGGGTCCACTGGCGATCGGCCAACAGCAGACGCGTCACACTCTGCTGCGGACGACGTGACAAAGCTTCCTGCGTCTACACCGGACGACGGCGAATCATGGATCACGCATGGACCATCCTCACTGACGCTGTCGTCTCTCGATGAAGAGCAACTGAATACCTACTTGAAGATGATGATCCAACGGTGCGGAGCGGAGACCAAATCACAGGAGGAAGTGGGCTTTCCCGACCAGCAAATAGACATTGATTCTTCCGAAGCTGGAAAAACGGTTATAGCACCTGTACCGCAGGCCGACCGGTCACCGGCCACCGTGAGCCGACCAACGGACACCGAAACTGGTGACCTGCGTGCGGACGACCACGACAGCATCGAGCAGAAAAGGGCCAGAGGCAGGCTGCTGCGCGAGAAGTGTGAACAGCTCATCCGACGTCACGAGGAGATGTTCGGACCGATCGTCACATCTGCCGAGGCGTCTGGCTCGGCAGAGGCTACACCCCCAGGTGCGTCACACTGGCTGGACGAGCCTCCTCCAGAGCTGACACAGTGCGAGCCATGCGTGCCTCTCGTGCCCCACGGCACCTACCTGACCATACCTCAGGACAAAGACGAGCAGAGTGGCAACGCCGACTTTGCCGAGTGGAAACAATACTACCGGTCGGGGCCGGTCGGTGTCTGGAAGGTCGTCCGTGACGAGCAGGATGACTGCGAGCTGGAGACAGCGACCTCTCCGACGCAAGGCACACCTGACGTTGACAGAACCTCTGACCAGAGGTGGGGTGGACTGTTTGGCGCCTTCAGAGACAGATGCAACGCGTTGTTTCGCGACGACAGGATACCGGAGGTGGCGTCTAATGGCTTTGGTGATAGCCGGTCTGCGCCTGCTGACGATGCTGTCAAACTCACCGAGGCAGTCGAGGGATCTGTAGAAACTACCATCAGTGAAGCGAAAGCCGACGAGATCCTAGATGGAATGAAGGACGAGGATATTGCGCTCTGCACGACGCACCCGCATATCATCCCCACTTTTCAGGCGTCTTGTCATGACCCTGAATCGTACGCAGATAGTTCCTTTTGCGACTGGAAGCGTTTCTATCGCAGACCGAGGTGCAATCCAAACGCCTACGAGATGAAGAAGGAAGAGGTGGAGCCGTGCACGACGAACCCAGACATTCTTTCGAAGGTCCAGCTTCCGTGTCATGACCCAGAATCATACCGAGATGGCTCCTTCAAAGAATGGATCGACTTCTTTCGCGAGACTGCGTCAACCAAGTCTCCCTCCGGGATGGACGCAGAGGACATACCTGTTCCACGTGAGTGTCGTTCGTGACTCATACTCTTCTGTTCCGTGAAGCTATGTCATCAGTCTTTGGAATCTGACCTGCACAATGGCTGAACCCTGACGATGGATTTCATCTGTTTGAGTTTTTTGTTCCATGACATTTTTGGCAAGCTACAAAGTATCCTGCATTTATTTATTTCTTCACGTTTTGATTCGGTAAGGTTCAGAGTTCAAATAGTACCTACTTACCAGCGGGTAAGCTTTTAACACAGTTGCAGAGCAGGCAGGGGAACATGCAGTGAAATAAGTGCCCCCACCGCGGGTGTTGCTTTCTAGTTACACAATGCATGAAGGCAATGGGCAGGCCGAAATTGATTGGGGGCGTACATTCCATTGGGTCTCATAATAAGAGTTCAAATTATTCGTGGGTGGATGGGCAAAGCCACCATTGAGGGGGCACCTGCCCCTTCAAAAACATATGTAACCACACCACTGGCCCCCACTCGTATACGAAAATCAAGCATGAAGTATGAATATATCCATATGCATATCTTCATAAACGCGTATATGACAGGCGCGGATAAAAGAGGGGGCACTGGGTCATACGCCACCTCCCCCATGGATAGGTGTCTCCACTTCGGCGGGCAAAATTCGTCCCCCTCGTCCATCAGTGGCCATCACTCCCATATACCATATGCAAGAACAATGTTCACCGAGTTTATGTTCTGGCCATCGCTTCCATTTACCTATGACACGAACAAAGTTCACGGAGCTCACATTTTCATCATAAAATGCAAGGCCACGCAAGAGGGACAGAAAGATCAGGGCTGTGATGCTGCAAGCGTTCTCTGTCAAAACTGGTCCGAACAGGGGTGGATCCAGGAATTTTCATGTGGGACAAGGGGCACATGTTTCTGAAGGAACGTCATTTCCTGGGAGAGGTGACTTCAGCGTGAAAAAAAAAATCGTTGTGCGAGGAGATAGCGTGTGTCCAATCATATTCGGCAAGCAAAGGGGTGTCTTCTCGGCCAAGGGGAAGCGAACAATCAATTGGGGCGGAGGGCATGCCCCCGTGGTTCCCCTGTATCCGCCCCTGGATCTGAATGGTTTTCGTATTGGTTTATTGCAACAATGAGCTGGTCACAACTTTGGAACATCACAGAAAGGGCGTCCGGGGAACTGACAGCCCGGAGCAAATGCGCTCATGTCAGCATTGCGAGGCCCCAGGTCCCAATTCCATTGCCCGGCTTGAAGTTTCGGTTGACAGAGGTGCCACTCCGTCAGGTCCTGGCGCGCTGGCGGCTCCAATTGTCGGCAGCTGGCTGTCTGTGTCGTGCTGGTGGGGACAGTCGCCGCTGCTGGAGGCGGCGCTGCTGACGGTGCCGTCGGCCGGCGGTGTCGAGCAGCGGCTGACAGCCGCGCTGGCCCGCCTCCACCCTGCCGGCGGCCATCTGCCGCGGCACTCTGCCGGCAGACTGGCCATCTGGCTGACACAGCCAGAGCTGCCGCGGCTGTTCTGCGCCGCCGGCCTCGGCCCGGCAGAGATGAGCCGTTGGCTGCTGCACGAGCCGCAGCAGCAGGTGATCGGCACGCTGCTGGTCCCTGTCGAGGACGCCATCGAGTCGGCAGCGGCGGCCGCTGTTAACTCAGGTGGTCGTCGGACCGATGATAATGCGCGGCGCCGACCAATGCTGTGCTCTGGTGACAGTACAAACGATAAGCCAGCAACGAGTCCGATGGCCAGATCCAGGGAGGAGCAGATGGCTTACTCGGTGGCGGACCCGAAGGCGCCAACCGTGGAGGATGCGGCTGGTGATGTTGTGCTCAAAGTGACGGATACCTCCGTCATCGAGACTCCGTACAGTCAGTTCGCTGTGGGCTGGGGAGCGGCAACTAAAAGTGATAACACGTGCGCTACGTACGGTATTCACAACATCATAAACAGCAGACTGAACGTGAATGCGAAGGTGTTCACGCCAGCATGTTCCGACCCGTGCATGTTTTCCCCGAATGAAGATGTGCATTCGGGGGCAACTCGCCTCCTCGCCAGCAGGGCTGCAATCGAATCAAATACCGCCTACGACACGTACGAGACGAGGCAGTGGTGTCTGGCTGGCGACGAGCACGCCGACCTGCGCGACAATACGCTCTCAGTGGACACACCGAGCTCGGCGTCACCGGGCGCCGGTGGTGTCGTCGATGCCATCGCGGCGTTCGACTCCGAAACGGAGCTGGGCGAGCATCTGGTGGAGGTGCTACGTCCTCTGGAGCCGGTCGCTGCCGGCGCCGACCACCTTTGTCAGCTGCGCAACTCAAGCATGCGGCCAGTCGACTCTGAGGTGGACATCGGCCAGGTGCTGGACGAGCAGAGTGGATACGTCTCGTTTGGCGGGACTGGAACGGTGCCGGCCAACCGCGGCTACCAGTCGCTGCCGCTGCACGAGGTCGACTCGGAGACGGAGCTGGGCCTGGCACTGCCGCTCACCGACACCAACCGGCACCTGGACGTTGCCCACCACCGCCAAGTGCGCATCTACGACTCGGAGGTGGATATGGAGTCGCTGATCACGTCCCTGCATGGCGTCGACTCCGAGTCGGAGATGGCCGAGCGGCTGCGGCGGCTGGAGACCTGGCCTCGCACGGCCACGCCTGCCACACCGCCCGACTCACCGGCGGCCCAGTCGTCCGACTCGGAACTGGGCGTCGGCTCAGTGTGGCCGACGGAAGACCGACAGCAGCCGAGCGGCGAGCGGCAGGGCGCTGCAGACAGCGCCCGCTCCAGCAGCATGTCCCAGCTGCCGGCCGGGCCGGTGCCGGTCGACTCCGAAACCGAGATGGGAGTCGTGCTCGACATGTTCGCGCAGGGCATGCTCTCGTCGCGCTACTTCGCCGGCGTCGATCTGACAGACGACAGTGGAACTGAACTGCATCGGCTGACCTCGTCCGACTCGGATGTCAACATCTGCTTGCCCGGCTCTCACGAAGACGATGGCGCGCAAGAGGCCAGCACAACTGGAGACAACTCTCACCGGCTGGTTGAGAGTGACGCCCAGAAGGCAGCGGTCAGCGCCGCTCTGCTGGCACGCTCGGCTCCGGCAACAGAAGAACGGTCGACCGAAATGTACGACGCGTCCAAGAGTCTTTCCAAGAAGATAATCCGGAAGGCGCTGCTCCTGCTGGGCGACGCCACGTCTCGCTACTCGCTGGTCAGGAAGGGCAGCAGTCCGTTCGGCGCGACTGCGGGCCTGGACGGTGCCCAACTGGAGCGCGAGTGGCCGGTCGACGCCGACGAGTCGGTGTCGACCGGCGCCTGCCGACCGGACGCTGTCATCCCGGAGGTGAGCGTGACAACGTGCGACGGCTCGATGGTGATGTTGTTCCCGTCACGGCCGGCCGACACGGTCGAGCGCTACGAGACTGACGAGCGATTGGTGGTAGAGCTGCAGCGGCGGCCGCGGGTGGCCGAGTCGCGCGGCTTCCAGCCGGTGGCCGAGATGTGCGGCAGCGTGTCGCAGCAGGAGGTGGGCGGCAGTGTGACGCAGCGGGAGGTGGGTGCCGCGCGCCGCCTGCTGGCCAGCCGCTGCGCTGACGCAGCCGCGCGCCGTCAGCGCAGCCAGTCGCCGCGCCAGCACGCTTCAGACGAGACCGGCCTGCGCGTCATCTACCGCGCCGAGGGCGCCGAGCCGTGGAACCCCGTCTCGCCCGTGGGTCTGTCCGGTGTAGCGCTGGCGCCGGCCGACCCAGAGCTGGCCGCCGTGCGCTGGCGCAAGAACTCGCGCGGCGAGGACGGCGACGCAGATGCGTGGTCGGCCGGTGAGGCGACCACGCCCCCGCCAGCTGAGAGTCAGTCGCAGACGGAGCTCAGCAAAAACAAGGCGTCGCCACCGCCGGCCGTCAGCGCCAACTCGTGGTGCTGAGCCACGCTGGGCACTGTCACGGCAGCGGTATGGCGGCGACACATGGCCGTCATGTGCACTTCCGCACCGGTGCGCTAAATTGTCCTGAGCAGTGTTAGTTGTAAAAATTGTTCCATACTATGCAAAATCACAGACTAAGCCAGAATGCCGTTCGTCGATAGCAAGGTTTACTGACGGTTAAGCCAGATTCGCTTAACAGAGGGGTAGTTTTGTCTGCCAGTCTGTCCTTGTCAATGCGATCGTTGCAGAAGCCAGCTACTGATCGTTCTACACACATGCTTCCTGGGTCTGAAAAGAACTTCTTGAAGAAGGCGCGTGCACTTGCTTTGGTGTGAACAGCGGTGCCAATGAACAATGCATACGTGATGACGTCAATAAAGCGATCAACGGATCTGAATGCCGAAATGATTGTGTGGCTTGGAAATTTTCAACCTAGTAGATGCAAGGGAACGTAGTGTATAGGGTACCCTTTCACACCACCTTAAGGCAATCAGCACTACTCCGTTTGGCATTTTACACATCATCTGGAGCCGCCTCTTGCGCTTGTCTTATATTTAGCGCCACTGACATCCCATCTGGCGCCAGATGTGGTGTGCGCTGTGGAGCCACAACCTCCACTCTCACGCAACGGAAATACTTCGGCTGGTATGTACATACTCTATCTCCCGAACCAATCGACTCATCTAAATTGTTATCGATAGCCAAGGAAGAGATCACCTGAATGTGCAATATTGGTCAACCTGGTCATATTAGACGTCCCATATGTCACTATTGGTCACCATATGTCTTTAATGTCACATGCCAAGTATGTTCAATCAATGTTGACTTTTTGTAAAGTACCCTTTTAGTAAACGAAACGCGTAGCACAATATCCTGTGCCGTCTAATGCATTGACTCAGATGTCTGATTCGATTCAGGCAGACGGATCAGGAAATGCAGTTCAGACTATACCGAGTCGTCTACAAGCTATGCCAAGTGGTATTCCGCCCCAGTAGCACGGTCGGCTAAAGCGCTGGCTTGCACCGGTCTCCCTGTCCTGGTAAAACATGGTTCAAGTCGCTTCACGCGCTCACGTTTCACCTTCGGCCGGGAGATTCAGTTTGCAACTGGCCATATAAGGACGGGGGCAAGCCACCATGGTCAATGCACCGTGTCGGTGCATTGACGACACGTGAACTATCGGTCAAAACTCTGCCGTTAAACTGGAATTCATGGATTGGGTGCAACCTGGGTTCACGCAACAAGCTCCGCTTAGCAACATAACCCTGGTTCACAAAGCGACGACTGCAAGAATTCTAGCTAAATTTATAAAGGCAAAAATATTAATTAATTTAATTTTCATTTCTCCGCGTGGTCGATAAGGCTCAGAGCTACATTTTTAGAACCCATCTCAGCGAATGAGATAAAGGACGATTATAAAAAGTAACCAAATGCTCATATTAAGTAAAATATAATAACAAATTGGTGCAATATATTTCGAGCATAGCCCTCTTTCAAAAACAGAATATATTCACGGGGACAATTTGCGCACGTTATTTATAGCATGTACCTCGCACATGCCTTATGTATCAGGCCGTCTACCAATATTGACGAAAGGGTTTTAATCATCACCTAAATCCAAGTATCGGCTATATTTAAATACCAACACAATAATAGACATTGCAACAAGTGCATATGATGCAACCCTAACCGAGGAATAATGTTCGTGGCGTCCCTAAACACCTTCCCAATATATCTTTCATATGCATCAATAGGCACATATATATCCATGATACGTCATCGTCTACTGCACTCGAAGTGTTCGCGTGTGTGGCTGAGCAAGTGAGTGAATAAGTCAGTGAGTGGGTGAATGAATTCCTGGATTAATGATGAGTGAGTGATTGTGCCAGTGGGTGATTACGGAGTGAATAAGTCGGCGAGTGCAGGTGACGTATGCAGTGTCATGCTGTGTAGGGAACTGGTTTGATGAGGGGGCCATGAAGCTACCACTGTGCTTAGGGGTGGCTTTTGGTTCCTGGTTTCAATGGACTCTGAAATGTGTAGTTCTAGCATGTGCAGTAGGGTGTGTCACCTGAACGGTTTTTCTTATGCATAGTGAAATTATCGTGCAGATCACCTAAAAATACCTGTGGTCGAAACCAAATCGAAATCAAACAATAAACAAAATATGCGACAGGCCGATAAAGAAACAAATTTGCCGGGCGCCCGGCGTTGAAGTCTCCAGTGATGGCGCTCCGTTGTGATTGGCATCTAACACCACGCGTCGGCCGCCGTCGGAGCGCCGTCGCGGCGCTGTGACGAAAAAGGCGGCAGTCTGTGCTGTGGATGACTTATGAATGGATTCTGGTAATTCAAAAACAGATCAGGGGAGCCGGAATATATCTGATTGTAAAGATTAAACTTACTGAAGGACTGATCGCTCCACTTTCCTTTGTCTGTGCTCTACCTTTCACAGTGCTATGAATCATCATTCGAATAAATTGCGTACGCACTAACGACACAAAATAGCTTCGCATGCCATACATCCCTGTTTTATTAGTCAATCCAAGTCTCCTGTTCCTTTTCGTTACTCAAGTTTCAAGGGAAAATGGGATTGTTCTGCAGTATGGACAACCTATTAACGAGGGCGACACGAGCCGGCGGCGATCGTCGCATGGCGCGGGGGAGGGGCTGGGATGGGGCGGGAGACGGCCGGCGCACGGTGAGGGTAGAGAACACAAAGAGCGAGACAGGGCAGGGGAGGGGAGGGGAGGGCCGCCGAGACAAGGCAGTCGGCGGCGGAGACCCGGCGGGACGGCCCGAAAAAGAGTGGTTTGGTGTCTGCAAGTTGTGCCCACTGCCTGTGAAGTGTGATATTACCTGCGTCGGTGTGATCGGGGTAAGAATTCGAACCTGAAGACCCGCGCTTCCACCAAAGGGCTTTTGGTTCCTTCTGAACTAAAAACAAACCGACTGCCCACGAGAATTGACGTTCTGAATTACTTGAGTAAAGTGAATAGAGACTCATGCGTTGCGAACAAAAGGTGGAAAGAGAGGCTAGCACCCCATATAAAGTTTGTTGCGGAAAGTGTGATGAAAATGTGGTGCTGCGAAGGAATACCAATTGTTGGGAGGGTCCGAGTCGAACATATGGTTCGAGAACGCCGCGATCGCTACTTGCGATACATGAAAACTGCTGGAAAGAAGTCGGCATCACCAGGTGTACGTCCGTCCGGTGATGAGTGGTTTGGAAAATTGTTTGATATAGCCCGCTGCAAATGTGCTGATATCGATAGCTGCAAATGTGCGATGGCCGACAAAGTGCCACGAATGGAGTTTCCCTTTGTCCAAGACCAGAGAGGACCTTGCCAAATGCAAATCGGCACCGCAGATATCCGCGAAACCACTCTTCGACGCGCCATGGACGAAAGGAGGCGTCTGACCGCCGAGTCACATTACCACAACCGGGACCTTCTGGAATGGCCCAGCTAGATTCTAATTCAGACCAAGATTCCGCCACAGATTCATCATCGCTCACATCTGTAGTCAATGAGTCAGAGTATATGGTGAACATTAACACAGACGAACTGCTAAATACGACTCTAGCAGCAGATCGGTACGGAGTGTCTAATCGTGCGTGTGCTGCGATCATAAACGGTTTCCAAGTGGACATTGGTCGTATCACTTCTGACGATATGGACTGCATAGTGGATAGCAAAAAAGTATGGCGAGCAAGGGATCGGATTAGAAGAGAGGTAGTAGCCCAGAGCCACGAGGATCATGCAGGTCGTGTATCTGGTCTCTACTTTGACGGTAGAAAAGACGACACGCTTATGACAGCCAGTTCAAAGAAGACGGAAGAGCACATTGTGGTTGTATCCGAGCCAGACAGTGCATATTTAGGACATTTTACCCCACAGACTGGGAAAGCGGAGGGCACTTTTCAGGACCTGAACGCCGTGGCATATGAGTTTGGTGCTGATCTTTCTGTGCTTGGCTGTGACGGCACGAGAGTTAATACTGGCCAAAAAGGTGGTGTTATCCGTTTGTTTGAGCTCGGACAAAAACGCCCCGTCCACTGGTTTGTGTGCCAACTTCATGCAAATGAACTTAATCTTCGTGCAGTATTTAGCCAGTTAGATGGAGTCACAACAGGACCTAAGTCGTTTAGTGGGCTGATTGGCCGGGCTGCTGCAGGCGCAGTAGAAACCTTGCCAGTGATCGATTTTGAGCCAATCGATGGCGGAAATGTTTCAGAAATGACGCAGGAGATTCTCAGTGACCTAAGTTCAGATCAGGCTATTTTGTACAGTCTGGCGCGTAGTGTCCAGACTGTACATCTCAGATAGAACTGCGAAAATTAAAATCGGTCCACTAAATCACTCCAGGTGGCTGACTCTGGCGGCGCGAATTCTCCGGCTCTACATATCAACCGAACAGCCATCAGACAGTCTGAGAATGCTAGCGGAGTTCATCGTGTACCACTATACTCCCATGTGGTTCTGCATCAAGAAGAACTGGAAATGTTCTGACGGTCCTGGCAATGCGTTGCACAGCGTGCAACTTCTCAAAAGTGTGCGACCTGAGATAGCGGCCATGGTGCAGCCGGTAATACAGCGCAACAGCTACTGTTGTCACCCTGAGGCAGTACTGCTAGCAAGGGCAGCGGGCCAAGATCAAGCCACACGGGAAAGGGCGGTCACTCAAATCCAGCAGTGTCGCAGAACTCAAGTCGATAGTGATACTGACGAAGTGCGGAAGTTCAAGCTTCCAAAAGTGAATATGGGGGCAAACATCATCATGGAGCTGATTGATTGGTGTAATGAGGCGATAACCGAGCCGCCCTTGACGCAACAACTGTCCGATGATGACTTACTAGACATCATCGCGAGTCCTCTCGAAGTACCGCCATACCCCGTGCACAGTCAGACGGTGGAACGGATGGTGAAAGTGGTGACCGAGGCGTCTTTGAAGGTAACTGGTGAAGAGGCCCGCCACGGTTACATTGTGGCGAAGTTGAAACACAGGTCAGCAATGCCAGTGCTCAGCAGCAAAAAGGATTTCATGTCGGGTTTTCTGTCGAGTATGTAGACAAGTAGTACAGTTATAAAATGATAGTTCGTACAAAAAAATGTGGCCGCTCGTACAACAGGTGACGTCGTTGTATGCCCGCCTCCTTCGGTTGTAGTGGAACGGAGCATGATGCCGATTTCGCCTGGTCTATTTGTCATAACAATAAGATATCAAGTGTCTCAGAATGATTTAATTGGTCTTCGATGTAAACAGACGAGGAATTTTGAAGATGTTCAAGCTTTCAAAAGTGAAATTATACGTCGATAGATCTACTGACTGAAAATGGAACGAACAAGCGACGTAAAGTGAACCTTTCTTTCATGCGTCAGATATCCAAACAACTTATTAAGCGACTGGTGCTTATCAAAAGCCTTTTACCCCAATAAACACTTTCATTGAGTTTTATTAATGAGCTTCATCACCAGAATCCATTCATCAGTCATCCACAGCACTGACTGCCGCCTTTTTCGTCACAGCGCCGCGGCGGCGCTCCGACGGTGGCCGGACGCGTGGTGTTAGATGCCAATCGCAACGGAGCGCCATCACTGGAGACTTCAACGCCGGGCGCCCGGCAAATTTGTTTCTTTATCGGCCTGTCGCATATTTTGTTTATTGTTTGATTTCGATTTGGTTTCGACCACAGTTTTTTTAGGTGATCTGCACGATAATTTCACTAAGCAAAGTGCAATTTCCCAAAAAAGGTCCTTCGTGACACACCCTAATGTGCAGTCTTTACAAATCCATAAGATTGTGATGCTGAGCGTTGGTGGGGTGATAGTGTTTTCTGGGTAATTTGTGGCGAAATGCTCTCCAGAAGGGGTGTTTCTTCGTTTTATTCTTTGCGTATTTTTCAAAATAAAAGAATATCCCTCTTGGAGAGTATTTCGCCATAGATCCACCCGAAAACGCCATCGAAGTGATCGAACTTCAGCAACGCTCAGTATCACAATTTTACGGATTTGTAAAGATTTGGCAGAACTATAAATGTACGAATTTAAGAATTTTGGGGGACATGTCATCCCCACTGCCGCAATTTCTGAAAAGTGTCGATTTATCCCACTCAGTTTCTTTCGTGCCCCCTCCAAGTCGCAGCTACTTGAGTACGACCGCCGCAAATTCTACTTCATCATTTTTAACCCGCGCCGTCTTTCGGGTCAAATCCTCACACCCCGTCTCGGGGGAGGGACGGTTGAAGACCCCCTCTAAAATCCAAACCAAGCATCGCACAAAAATGAAAGAGGTGTCATCGGAAACCGCTCGACGAATAGAGTCCGGGTACACCCTCCAAAACAATTTCCCCCAATAGTGACGTCACTAGGGGGGCTAGATTTTAACGACTTTTCACGATTTACATTATGTTTTTGACTCTGGAGAGTTCATTTTGGAGGATATATGAAAAGCAAACTTTTTTTGGAATGAGAAAAGACAGCGAAATCGACCAGGGCTATATTTTTCGTTGAAATTGTTTTCTCTCATTTTTTTTCTCACGTTTTCTTTAATTTTCCTTCTCCAATGGGTAGAGCAGACCGAGAGACGTTGTTGAAAGTCAACTTACTCTAATAAAAATGCTTACTTTAGCCAGAATCCTGTATTTGAACTGCAATTTGGCAAATACGCAAAATTAATATGTAGTCAAAAACAAACAAAAAATTAAAATTCCACCCGTACGTTTTGTTGCATCCGTAAAGATAAGGAAACGCTGAAAGTTTCATTAAAATATCTGCATCCGTTAAAGCGTAACGACCCCTTAATCCCAAATAACCAATCAATCAATCAATAAAGCGTAACGACTGGTTGAACTTTTTTGGAGGTGACCTCACTTGACCTTGACTAACTCGTTGACCCTAGATGACCTGACGTAAACATTTTGAATCAGCATGTCAAATTGATGTGGGAAATGGTACGCCAAATTTGGGCGCGCTGCCGCGAGCCGTTCGTCCGCTATCCACGAAAAACCTGAGAGGGGGCAGTTGAAAACCCCCCCTCCCGAGACGGGATAGACCCTTCCTGAAATGTCTGCTTCCAGGTTATTCTTGAACAACATGAAACTTGGCCATCTTGTTTTCACTTGGGTGGAAGATTGGGCTTTGTGAGGTAGCAAATTTGCATTATCGCAAGATTGTATGCGTCCTAGGCTGCATTCCCCTGCGCATATATCGTTATATCTTGAACAAACTTCACTGGATGTCCTTATTCAAGGTATCTTCAAGACCATATAGGGAAGTCATGACAGCCTTAAACACGCACATCAAATTAACGTCGTATTCATATTCAGCGACGAGTTCGTCAGAGGCGAATTTTTTTGTCAGTCATCCGAATATTAATCAGCATCATGGAGAAAGGAACACTTATATAAAACACACACTTCAACAGGCACCGCAAGCCAGGGACAATTTATTGCGTGCGTTACAAAATCGAACTAGAATATCCATCGTTGCTTGTATTTATATTGGTATTGACCATTCAGCGATGGGCTTATGACCATTCGAATCAATTACCACAAATGATTCTGCTTGTAATTAACACGCTTGAAGCAACTACCTGCATAGTTCTCAAATTACCATTCTTAATGGTCAAGGTCCAACGCAAGCCGGTTTCTTCAGTTGCCTCCAATTTATTCAGTTTTCACCCAAACCTGCCCAAATTTGGCATCAAGCGATAGCCTCTGGTGAACCATCGTGTAGCATTTCAAACCGATGTATGTGAAGGTCAAACTTCAAGGTCAAAGGTCAACTTGATTTATTAGATGGCGATGTTGAAGCGATATCGACCGAACGTGAGGTTCGGTTGCTATCGTTTCAATTTTCATTAAATGGGCGTCATTTGACGTGGCTTGCTATGCGGTATTAGAAAGCTAAGCAATTCAATTATTTTTAAAGGGCAACGTCCAAACTGATACTGCGGTCGCCTCACTTTTTTCCCGTTTTGCTCAAACCCATAACAATATGGTGTTAAGCGAAAGCCAGTGGTTAACACTCGAGTAACATTTCAAACCTAGTCATGTCAAGGTCAAAGATTGTATTGAGTTCTTCGATGACCTCGCGTTTCGCGCTATGGCTTCAATTTTCAGAAAATGGATGTCAATCGACGTCGCTTGTGCGATGAGGCATTCCATGGTAACTCAACCGGTGGGTCCCGTCCGATATTTTTTTTTCTTGAAAAGTTGTTTACCGGGGCTTTAAAGGGCGAACAATTCATTTATGATGAAAAATATCCCCCAAAAGTATTTCCAAATATACAGTCTTGGGAAATTTCCCAAGGTCAGTGAGGAGGCCTAACTTTGACGACTCATAACTCCGAGGCTAAGAGAGCTATTTGATTAAACTTTTTTTTGGTTGAATTGAGATGAATCAAGGAATAAATTGCGTGAGACGAAATGTACGTACATTTCGTCTCACGCAATGTCTAAAACCCAGGAGCATCTAAGAGCCATTCTTCGTTGTATTAAACAAGGAATAAATTGGCTATCTCTGATTTTGGATTTTCAATTTATTAGGTTACGTGACTTCGTTACCTCTCTTTTGCGGCGTAACCTTGACCCTTTGGCTGCAGAAACTATAACTTTCGTCTGATGACGATTTGAGCCCCATTCAGGCCATTTCAAATAAATTAAAAAACGTGGGGTTCGACCTATAAAAAGTACTTTTGGGCATCGCAATGCTGACACAACACGCTGGTTGGGCCTCCTGTCTGTCGATAACTTCGCATCTATTTGGCATACGGTTTCGAAATGGTCCAGAGTGGTTCCCGACGATGAAACCTGTCGGTTGGTGCCTGTTATACTGCCATAAGGTAATAAGGTGGCATTGACATTAGGTGTTCAAGGTCATTGGATCTGCGTTCACGAATATATTTCTGGCTGAAACTGTGTCCCTAAATGAGCTAAACAGCTGAACTCAATGTTGTTGTATTCCCCACATCGAGAAGGTTACAGTGATACATGGGATGACCCCGATGGGTCAAGTTAGGTCACGTGACCTGACGTCAGGTCACCGATACAATTACAGGTGCCTATTGACATATACCTATAGATAGAAAAGTATGGACGCTGTATGACCGAAGCAGTCGATGCGCCCCTAAGCCCAAACAACCAACCTATCGATAGAACACGACACCAGCGCATTACTTCAACACTGATATGTTTGACGACCTTGTGTTCTTGTACTGATTGCATGATTCTACGTAAAATGGCAGGTGCCTATTGACATATTCCTACCGATAGAATACGACACCAGCGCACCAACATATCGCTTGAACACCTTGACATGCTTGCCAGTCTTGTTTTCTAAGAGTACGTTGATCCGGATTATTGTCTGACTCACAGGGCAGAACCTGTGGTACTTTCTTGTTCCCTTGATCGTCACGGCTTTGGTGAAGCGGTCATTCAGCTACTGCTCAGTCTTCTGCACTTCCTCTTTTGTGACAGAAAAACTTGATTTTTGTCACAAGCTGCCCGGCGAGAAATCGGTACATGTCCTCTGGCGTGGGGATTTGATCTTTTTACCGGGCGCCGCAGGCTCTCGAGGTACGTGGCGCGTTTCACGGTGCCGCCTATACCATCGCACACTCCCTCGCTGCGAAATGATGATGATGAATTGTGTCGATTGCGAGCCGCCTTGTAGTACATTTGGTCCGACGTAGCTGTAATTAAGGTCGCGTGTCGATTATGTTTATCAGAGAATCGTACGCACTGCGCAGTGCAATCGGTGTTTATCTTGACTTCTGATGGAAAATGACACGCCAGAAATAGACCGGTATTATCTTGGACCCGTGGCACGGCTGTATATTTCTGGAAATTGTTTGGAGACACAATACATTAAGGCAGTAAGGCGAACCCCAACAAATCGGAAGAGCCACAATCCATACCGTCCCACGCTAAAAATTAAAATTACCGGGGGGGGGGGAGAGGGGCCAACATTGAGGGGGCACATTCTCCCCCGAAAATATGTAAAGCAAGATCCCTGGCCTGCGGTATTGAACCGTCATTGTGAGGTTCATTGTGGAGGTCTGCTGTATCTGGAGTATATGGTGAACTGGCAATCTTTTGAATCGCTAGCAGCGAAGTCATTGAGCAGCCATACATGCCTTGCCGGGTAATACTCGTGTAGTGAGTTAAGCGAGTCTGCGCGTGTTCCACATTTTCACACTGATGGGTAGGACTTCACCGCACTAAGTGGAATACACCTGCGTGTGTGCTATATTCACACGCCCACCGGCACTACACCACTGTATCGCGTATAATACTGGCACATCCCCGTTAGTTATTAAGGTTTTAGGGCGCATCAACTGCAGTGGTTATACAGCGCCCAGCTGGCACATCGCCCAGTGCGCCCGATGACCAGGCTGACTGGCCGTCTGTTGGGTACCGTCCGTGACTGGGGTGACCCAGCTGGGCGGTGGCCCTGGTGACCTGCGGATTCACCGCCACTGGCAGGCAGCACTGCCTGGCGGCACACAGTGAAGCTCAGCCGCCCATTGTATTATGTACAAAGCGATGTCATCAGCCGACTCGGCACGTCTGTTGGGTACCGTCCGTGACTGGGGTGAGCCAGCTGGGCGGTGGCCCTGGTGACCTGCGGACTCACCGCCACTGGCAGGCAGCACCGCCTGGCGGCACACAGTGAAGCTCAGCCGGCCATTGTATTATGTACAAAGCGGTGGCATCAGCCGACCCGGCCCGCCCGTTGCGGCCGTGTACAAATGCAGCCATCGTGTCGACGGCCGCCAACATATGAGTCAAATCACACACCTCGTCACGGTTACCGCGCAGGCAGACGCAGCTGCATACTCACTTGTCGGCATACGTAGCATCATGACAAAACATGTCGTATTCTTTGCAGTACGTGTATCTATGTGGTTGCATGAAAATGACTACCCTACATCATATTGGTTCCAATACACCTTATAAAATTTAACAAAGAGTGGGGAAGTCATTTTCTGGATGACATACTCTGCATGACATGCATCACGAAGTAGTTGTTTTAGAGCCTTGTTAATGGTGGCGGTGAAATACTATTAACACTGGAATAAACGAAAGGAAAATGGAAGCCGGCACGTCATACCATAACGACTCGATAGGCCTTGAACATGACCACATTTTACAAGCAGGTAGACACTGTAAGAATATGACACGTTAATACAAATGAGCCACTGATCGATAAGCACAGCACACAAAATGGCGGAGCACCACCTAGTGTATCACATCACTATTGTCTCCTACAAACGTACACCTGCTTTCAAATCGTCGGACCTTGCATCGCCATGTTTGTACCACGATAGTTAGCACGAGATATATCATAAAAATACAGCATCTCTGGGTATGACCTCAATACAAAACGAGCTTCATCAAGGCACACGCGGCACACCAAAAAAAAACGCACTTCAACAATTACACTTAGCAACCCTGGATGAACACGGAAACGGATGATTGCCCACGCAATTAGAACGAAGAGAAGCGGAACAGAAGGAATACAAGTTTCAATGGTGTTCATACCAAATGGAGGTTACCTTCGAAACCAAGACATCTGCTTCGGCACGATACAGGTCGGGTACAAGGTATACAACTGCACCGGCTTCCGCACAATACATGCCGGGTACAAAGAGCACAAATGCACCTCACTTCCGCACGGTACAGGTCGGGTACAGAGCATCCAACCGCGCCCTACTTTCAACATGAATATCCGGGGGACCTACGCCATGGATCTTAACCTAAATGCTGGGCGACGACGCCATCTACCGTCACTCCCATAATATGGCATTGGTTGTCGGATTTTCAGGTATTTAATCGCACTAACACGAGTCCGAACCGCCGCGTACCGATGGCACATGCACAGTTGATCAATGGCAAACAAACTACACCAAATTGCTGATGCTGAAATACAGAGATGTGGCGATTTCGTGCACAAAGTTCTAAGCCATTCCGGTCAGCATCATCCACATCCATTCGTACCCTCTCGACGAATATCTCTAGATGGTGCTAACTAGCAGGAGCTATAGCATCTGGCTTTGTCGTCTGCATCACCGCCGGCCGAATTTCGAGAGATTCAATACACGGGCACCACCAGCTGATGGCAACCATACCAAAATATTAACATCCACACCCAGTAGTGAAACGCCGCACACACACCAGTTTTTGAATGCGTGCATGAGAACGAATGGATGAATGAACGAACGGACGAACGAACGAGTGGGCGCGTCCGTATGTGTGTAGAGATATAATAGCATGTGTTCTTCGTAAGTAAAACAGGGTTTATTGCCCTAAACGGGCACGACAAATGAGTAACATTCGATGGCAAAAGCGTGCATGTACTCCGCTCAGCATAAGGCACAGAGGTGCCGCACTATTCGGTAAATAAGCATGGGCTGTTTTTTAATTGCCGTAAATATGCCATAACCTTTGCACTATTTATCCGTTCTAGTACTCGTGAACAGGTATGATAATGGCGATGGGCATAACTGATACGAATAGGCACAAGCACAAGCACAATTTATCGAAGCCAAAGACACGGCAAATGGTTCATTTTTAACATTCAACAAGACAATAAATATTCGCAAGACTCACCACTTGGAAGCCCTATCAGCAGCCAGCACTGTTCCCAGATACGGGCAGCAATCCACCTCCATGGCAACACGCCCGCACCATCGCCACAGAGTCTGCAGTCTCGGACAATGTCGTCACTGGACACCCTGGCGCTCCAGCTCCACCATCACTGGACGACCCGACATAACAGCTCCTCCGTCACTGGACACCCTGGCGCGCCAGCTCCTCCGTCACTCGGTCCAGGTAGCCTGGGTCCGGGTATCCGTGGCCGGTGAGATTACCGTGCAGCTCCGTCTTGTGGTGGATCTCGGCCCACGTGACCAGGTCCTCCTCGCCGGTGGTGGCCGACGCCCCCACCGTGAAGATGAGCCGACGCCGCCACGCCTCCTCCAGCAGCCGCAGCACCTGAGGCACATGGGTGGTGTGACGCAGCGGTCGCTACCAGCACCAGCACCGACACCGACACAAGCCGAGTGACAGGTGGCGCCACTGACGCTTCGGGGAAGCGCGCGCGCGGGCCGACCGGGCTACAAGACAAGAGAAGACACCCGTTCGAAATTCGCCGCGGGCTATTGTTAGCACCAGTCGGAATCAGTCACACAATGGGGGGGGCATCGTGCTGTCACACGTCATGATCTGCGCTAACGCACTACCAACGGAGAAAATATGGTGGCGCCACCAACTTACGATAGGCGTAGTGACGTCTCTGTCGGTTCCAGTACACTGGTACACATACAATACACCACATGTTTGTGATGGGCGCGGCGACGTGTCCTGGTCAGTCCCAGTACACTGGTGCATACACAACACACTTCTGCGGCGGGAGGAACGGCTGCGTCTCACGTCTCCTCCGTGCTGACACTTGCTCGGCCGGTGGCCGCCACGCGCCCAATCGCCAATCAGCTGCGCGCATCACCATGGGCCAGACAGGAGCAGAATAGCGTCCAACAGCAGACAGCGGGCGGCGCGCTCAACTTACGGCCCTGCCGTGTGTCATCACCATGGGCCAAACAGGAGCAGAATAGCGTCCACCAGCACACAGCGGGCGGCGCGCTCAACTTACGGCCCTGCTGTGTGGCCAGACAGGAGCAGAGTAGCGTCCACCAGCAGACAGCAGGCGGCGCGCTCACCTTACGGCCCTGCTGTGTGGCCAGACAGGAGCAGAGTAGCGTCCACCAGCAGACAGCGGGCGGCGCGCTCACATTACGACCCTGCCGTGTGTCATCACCATGGGCCAGACAGGAGCAGAATAGCGTCCACCAGCACACAGCGGGCGGCGCGCTCAACTTACGGCCCTGCCGTGTGGCCAGACAGGAGCAGAGTAGCGTCCACCAGCCGACAGCAGGCGGCGCGCTCACCTTACGACCCTGCCGTGTGTCATCACCATGGGCCAGATGGGAGCAGAGTAGCGTCCACCAGCAGACAGCAGGCGGCGCGCTCACCTTACGGCCCTGCCGTGTGCTGGGCAGGTAGCAGATGCGCGGAAAGCCGCGTACTCGGTATGGCCGGCCAGGGTGTGGGTGCTCCGGACCCTGGATGCCGGGTGAGATCCTGCCGAGCCGAAGGCCACGTGATGGGACAACGCCAGCGGATGTCGCGTCTCCGGGCTAGGCACTGACCGGAGGGCGGGCCTTCATGCTGGAGTCGGGGTATTTATGATGGAGTCGGGGTATTTATGCTGGAGTCGGGGTATTTATGCTGGAGTCGGGGTATTTATGCTGGAATCGGGGTATTTATGCTGGAGTCGGGGTATTTGTGTTGCGGACGAGGTCTTTAGGGGAGGAATAAGGGAATCTCGGTTGGAACAGTATGCTTAAGTCGGAGACGGACTGACGAACGGGGTCTTGAGGTTCGGTGATGGTCGGAAGTCGGATGCCTATGACTTTTCATTCATAAAACGTCCAACTACCCATTCTCGCCGGCAGAGTGACAAACAACGGTATTGTGCCACACAACTCAACGGTTGACATCGGCAGCATGGCTGGCTTGGAAAATGGGACCACTCATCTTCTAACTTTCTTCCAACAATCTTACTAGAAACAAACTTAGCCTCAGCAGTGCAGGTGTGTGTGTGGGGGAGGGGTCTAATATGGCCTCCCAATCTGAGGCTCTCTCAGATAGTTCCTGAACCGGTCAGGATGTCGCTTTAGAATTTGGCATACCTCCGACAATTAGTGAGCACACGTTCTTTGAAGAAGACATCTCGTTAAGTACGACTCAAGAGCTCAAAGTCTGGTCACAACTTCGCCTCGATGCTGTTTTTAGATGCACATTGAAGTGTCCATCATACACGAACCGTGCAAGGTACAGTAAAAGGTTAAGCGTGAGTGTATACGCAATTTAAAAAGCAAAAATACATAGCAGTGATCTTAGGTAAGATCACGAAGTCAAACGAAGAATCAATTGCAAACACATTTTTGGGCACATAACTGTGCTTCTACTGAAGAGTTTGTGAAATCGGGCGAACACATTATGCTAACTAATAGTGCTTACCATTCCCAAGTAAATTATATGTCCAGTCCTTGGAATATGAAATGAACGTCCTGTGAGTCCATGTATCATAGGTACTCGGGAGCCAAAACGACAACCTACTGCCAGTCAAAAATAGTAAATTATGGAACATTTCACGCCCCTTAAGTTCCTAATGAATCAAGTTTCCGAGAGTAGAATATTTTCATTCGTTATTTCTTTGTAATTTTTGTTTAGCGGGAAGGGAGTACGTTTTTTGTCGCCAAAATTATTGGAGGACAGGAAAGCATTCGGCTTAGCTTTGGTAAACTGAGCCGACACTATGAAGGACAAATTTCGCTGCACTGCGAGGGTTAAGTATGTTCAGTTTGCATTGCAATACTATGTAGCATTGCCATGTTGTCCGCACAATTCATATTCGTTTAAGTGATGGATTATTAACTGGACTTTGACAATGAAGCAGAATATCTCCGATAACAATGGGATTGCCCAGTAGCTAATGGTCGACCTAAACACCAGCGGCAAAATCCTAAAAGCTGAACCGATAAACTGAAGACACATGACAGGATGGACTATCAACTCACATGTACGATATTTCGATGGTATCACAGTCGTGGCCGGGCAGTGGGATCGGCAGCAGGCGGGTCGACATTTTTCCTGGTGGTTGCTGTCCCAACTTGCTGCCGTAGATGGCCTGACAGGCCGGACACTGCAGGTACTGCGTCTGGAGCAAACAACACAACAAACCGTAACACCTTGGGACATGCGAGGCCGGACACTGCAGGTACTGCGTCTGGAGCAAACAACACAACCAACCGTAACACCGCGGGACATGCGAGGCCGGACACTGCAGGTACTGCGTCTGAGGGAAACAACACAACCAACCGTAACACCGCGGGACATGCGAGGCCGGACACTGCAGGTACTGCGTCTGGAGCAAACAACACAACCAACCGTAACACCGCGGGACATGCGAGGCCGGACACTGCAGGTACTGCGTCTGAGGGAAACAACACAACCAACCGTAACACCGCGGGACATGCGAGGCCGGACACTGCAGGTACTGCGTCTGGAGCAAACAACACAACCAACCGTAACACCGCGGGACATGCGAGGCCGGACACTGCAGGTACTGCGTCTGGAGCAAACAACACAACCAACCGTAACACCGCGGGACATGCGAGGCCGGACACTGCAGGTACTGCGTCTGAGGGAAACAACACAACCAACCGTAACACCGCGGGACATGCGAGGCCGGACACTGCAGGTACTGCGTCTGGAGCAAGCAACACAACCAACCGTAACACCGCGGGACATGCGAGGCCGGACACTACAACGGAACTGAAGCACATAGCACACACAAACGTAACACAAGCTGGATACTGCAATTACTGCGTCTGAAGCACATAGCATACATAACCGTAACACAATGGGACCTGCAAGATGGCAGAGACAGAGAGAAGGCAACTCAACAAACAAGGACACATTGCACTAGACCCAAGTCTTGTTCTGATTGGGACTAGTCATAGGTGAGTTTAGACGAACATCAGGCGGCACCGACAAACACCCGACAGTCAGCAGACAGGTGTCAGAGAAGCACGCGACACGTGCCGGCCACCACAACACAGGCGACAAGCAAGCACGTGATACGCACCAGCCCACCAGCAGACAGGTGCCAAACAACTACGTGTCAAGTATTCGGTCACCAGCTACAGCTATTTCGCGGTGCTAGTCCGCAATTCGGAGACGTGCGAACAGGCAGTCCACATCTGTCGACATCTGGAGAGGATGCCTTAATATCCCCACATCGCGATGAATTGTCTTATCCTCCAACATTCGGCGAGGACGCGTAACCCGTCTCCACACAATGCACGAACCTGTCACACCCATCAACATCTGGAAGGATAGCCTGTATCTCTTCATAAAGCAATAACCTCCCCAGGTTATCCACAGACGCCACGCAGTCAGCTAGAGCGGCAACTACATCGGCCAGTCTCGAGCCGAAGCCGATATCTCGCGGACGAGAGACAGAAGTGGACACGGCTGGCCTGCGCCGGCGACACACAGCGGCTCACCCACCTGGTTTGTACTCTCGACCATGGCGCGCAGGCAGTCCAAGTGGACAGCATGACCACAGCCGGTCAGCTGGATGACCATGTCGTCACCGTAGGCGGACGGCTGCGTCAGCATACAGCGGCAGATGCAGCACACAGAGTCCAGCGGCGGCAGCACCACACACGTGTACATCAGCAGCAGCTGCTCCAGCGTCACCTCTGCCCGACACACAGCAGCTGTCAGGTCAGCCACAGTAGCAGCAAGTGCACATAGAGCAGCTGCCATCCACTGTGGGTCCACTGAGCCACGCTACCATCCACAGTACACAGCTCGTACGACACCTCGTACCACAGACAAGTTAGTTAGTTATTTGGGTCTTAGGGCGCATCAACTGCAGTGGTTATACAGCGCCCATAACATAAAATACACAGACCACAGACAATACACAGACTGTACCACACACAGTATATGATCAGTATCGCAAGCAGTACATAACCGTTGCCACACATTACGCAGCCAGTACCACGGACAGTAGACAGTCAGCCCCAAAAGCAGCACAAACAGCCAGTGCCGAGGACAATTCACAGCATTGTCTCCTCAGTATTGTATGGCCAGGTCGCAGCCGATCATCATGGACAGAGCAGCGAGTGTGCCGGACGGCTGCTCACCGTCCTCTCGGTAGTGCGTGTCCATGAGGCAGACGCTGCGGCCCGAACTGTACGAGCTCTGGCTGATGTAGGTGGAGATGGTAGCCACGCTGAGGCGGCGGCCGTCGGGAGGGCGGGCCGGCGGCCGGCCGGCCGACGACGGTCGGTCCGGTGCGCCGGCCGTCGGCTCGCGCTCCCACTGGCGCGCCGAGTCGCCACTGTCGCGACGAGGCCGGGCAGCACCAGCCGGGTGGTCGGGGTCCAGCGAGTCGGCGATCCGACTGCTCAGCCGGGTCAGCTGGCGCATCAGCTTCTTGGTGCCGCTGCTGTCCTTGCGCTTCTTGTCCTTCTTTTTGGAAGTGGCCGGCGGCCGGCGGATCTCTTCTGTGGAAACAAGTACACCGCTGGCTGACAATTTGCGCACGATAAACCGTCTGGACGTTGCCCATTTTGATAATACTATCCTGGTGAAGTGTGTTGGAAGGAACAGATACTTAACCAGTTGCCTCTCTGACCATGACAATATTACTGAGTTCTAACAATTGCATGCACTGACAATGCATCACATAAATTTAGAGGAAAAACAAACTATACAAACCATTGGTATTCCAATGGTTTGTATTGGAATACCATTTATTTCGTATACCAATTAGTAATACCAATAATAGTCCCTCACACACCAAGCAGCTCTACTTGAAATTAGACGGACGATGCGATTATTTCGTATCTTCCGGACAGAGACGCATCGTTGTTCTGACAATTGTTGGAGGGGATGACTTGAGTGCACACATCAGGGTGGAATCAGAAGCCGACACAGTACATGTGCTTAGCTGGGGATGAATGGACACAAGACCAGACAGAACAGAAAGGTCAGATAAGCCAACATGGGATACTGTAAAACGGAGGGCAGTCGCGCACATTGCGCAGCTTACAACGAATTGACGGAGGAAGGGGCGAGGAAGGGAAGTCAGAGACTTGACAAACCAGATATAATACTACCAGTCGAGCAAACCAGTAGGAGACGAAGGCACTAATAGTAAGCAAAACTGACAAGTCAGGCAGTCAAGTGAAAACAGCTGTCAAAATCCAAAATTTTGGGTGGAAGGTGACAGTCAACATGATAAATATTTAGATCATATGTAACACCCTCCTTAATTGCATCTTTTAATGGCCAATGTGTAGTGTACCTAAGGAGTACTGATGCATAGAGTGCAGTGAGCACGAGTTTGTGATGGTAAGTTTTCTATTGCTGGTGGATACCACATATGCCTGAGTGGATCTGATTTAGCTGTCATTTAAATGCATATACGCAAATAAATGGTTTTTATTTAGATCTTGATATAAAAAATACAAATTTATTGTGCACATCAGACGCCCAACTATAAACGAATTTGGTCACCATGGAACACAGCAACTGTCACCGTACCACATAAATGCAGCTCAATGTCAGCATTGAATGTTGTACAAGACTATAATTTGCTCCGTGGTGAAACAGAACGTGTGCTTGTCTCGGTACTTGGTAACTTGCGCTGTTTACTGGATAGCAATGCACAACACATTTACAAAAAAGAAAACAACACACAACTGATCATCAATGCACATGCAGGCATGTAGGATGCCATGGGGGGGGAAGCTCACAAGATCTACTTTCAGAAGACCTACGTTCAGTAGATCTACTTTTAGAGGATTTATTTTCACAGGATCTACTTTCAGAACATCTATTTTCACAAGATCTACTCTCGGGACTGGGTTGTTCAGAAGATCTACTCGAAGACGAAAGTGTTCACAGGATCTACTTTCAGGATAATGTTTTTCACAAGATCTACTCTCGAGACTGGGTTGTTCAGAGGATCTACAAATAGGCCTCAAGTGTTCAGAAGATCTACTCCCGAATGCAAATGTTCAGAGGATCTACTGAAAGCTGGAAGTGTTCACAAGATCTACTCTCGGGACTGGTTTGTTCAGAAGATCTACTCGAAGACGAAAGTGTTCACAGGATCTACTTTCAGGAGATTTTTTTTCACAAGATCTACTCTCGGGACTGCATTGTTCAGAGGATCTACAAATAGGCCTTAGTTGTTCAGAAGATCTACTGATGGAAATGTTCAGAAGATCTACTACTGGAAATGTTCAGAGGATCTACTCGGAGGATGGAAGTGTTCACAAGATCTACTCGGGACTGAATTTTCAGAAGACCTACTCTTGGCCCGGAATGTTCAGAAGATCTACTCTTGGGCCGGTATGTTCAGAGGATCTACTTTCTGGACTGGATTGTTCATAAGATCTACTCTCAATTCCGATGTCCAAGAAGCATAAGTTCAGCTTTCTCTCGCTAGGTAGCAGCACGGTCTTGGTATTACCGCGTTGAATAAGGAATGAATGTCAGATTGAACGCTGAAGCATAGGTAACAATATTTCTCGGTAGATGGCAGGATGATGCTATTGAATACGAGCTCGTGTGTGCCTGTATTGTTAGCGTTTCATAGCTTGGCAATCGGCTGCCGTCCCGTGGGAAACTGATATGCAGAGTAGTGGCGGATAGAGAGGACGCACACATTGTTCGGACCTATTTGTATCTGAGCTTACGGTTGGCTTAAAATGTTAAATGCACTGTGATACTCTCGCAATATTTACATTGTATCCACCCGCAATATGGCGTTGGCCATTCCCTGGTGACGCCATTGACTAGCAGCCTGGGAAGGACTGAGAAAACGCAGCGTCTGTGGCGCTCCAAATTTGCTCCCGTCACGCCGGCAATGATTCTGCAGCGGGAACGCTTTCTCAGCGCCCTGCGGCGCTGCCGTAGCTATCGCCCATGCTGAGGCGGATGAGATCGTCATGTACTGATATCATTGTGCGGCGGTGCCGACATCTGCATGCATGCATCTACTGCATGTTATTAATAGTAGCATTGTGAACTGGAAAATCATTACAATAGTGCCGATAGATAAAGGCGACGATGCTAAGCGGTGCAACTATCGACCAATGTCGATATTGCTGGTCGTGAGTAGGCTTTGTGCGCTTACAGTATGTACAAAACTGACGCAATACGTACTTAGTCTGCATATTATATTCCGTCAACAATATGGCTTCCGCCCTGACCTATCGACGAAGGCGGCAGTGCTTGCTTGAGCTGTAGTATATGCGACTAGCAATGTTGACAAAGGTATGATGATTTCATTAGTCACGGCAGACACCTCAAAAGCATTCGACAGTGTGACAGTGTTTCCCGATGATGTTCTATATAGTGCACCTGTGATTAATCTAGTTGCTCTTTTTTGTAATTTCTCAAGTCTGAGTGCATCAGATATTGTTATATGTCCGTCATATATAGTATCTGCATAGTCAAACAGAGGCCGAATGTAAATTTTATACAAGTTACAGAGGATTTGTTTGGGAATCTTACTTGCAGCAGGATAAAGGGGGCTTAGTGCACAATTGACCTTTAGGATAATATCGTTTATGTGACTATGGAAGCGCAAGTCGGAAGAAAATGTAAGGCCGAGGTGTTTATGATTTCCTATGATTTCCTAAGCATAGTCTAAGCCTCCCATTCTGAGATTTAGCGGTTTACTGATACTCTTACATGTGAATCTTTGTTGGATCATTTTTGCCGCATTAAATTGTATGCCCCATGTTGTTCCAAATTTGTGTATAATATCGAGATATTTTTGAATCGATTGTTGTGCTTCTAGTGAGCCTTGTATATGTGAAGCGTAAAGCGACGTGTCATCAGCGAAAACAAGGATTTCATTTGTAATCATGTCTGCCAAGTCATTTAAATATATTAATGCCAAAAGGGGTCCCAAGACAGAACCCTGTGGGCAACCCGCATTTATAGTAGTTGGTGGTGAAAGGCTGTTTCCTACCCTTACACGTTGTTCCCTATTATGTAAGTATGATTGCAGCCACATCAATGCAGTGCCGTCAATCCCACAATGGTTTTTGCACTTCAAAATAAGCCCTGCATGCCATATAGTTTCAAAATATTTTTGTATGTCCAAATATATACATGTAAAGTCAAGATTTCGATCTAAAGATGAATATAACGTATGTGTCAAGTAGAGCAACTGTAGTTGGGTCCCATGATATGGACGGTAACCACTTTGCCTTTCAGAGAGTATATTGTTATCAGTTATGTGTGAATAAATTCGTTTAAAAACTAACTTTCCTATGATTTTGGACAAGCACGATAAGAGGCTAATTGGCCTATAATTTGTGGGATAAAAGCATGATCCTTTCTTTTTGAATATGGGCGACACATTTGCTTGTTTCCATTCCTTGGGGAAAACTCCAAGTGATAACGAATTGTTGAATAATTTAGTAAGGGGTTCGTAGATAAGAATAGCAATTAGTTTAAGCACCCTGGGAGGTATTTCATCGGGTCCTGTCGATTTATTTGGATTTAGATGGTTGAGTTGCTGAAGAACTTCATTTTCAGTAACTTGCATTTCTGCCAAACTTGGAATGCTATGATTATTTTGTGCGTCCATAGAAGGTAGTTGCAAGTTATTAGGCGATTGGGATTGTTTCGCAAAATGGGCGTTCAAGAGCTTACAATCGTCTATGAAACCTAAACTGATCCACCTTAAACTTTACTTCAATTACTCATAGTTCCTCAGTTGGACACGGTCATGTCGTGTGCGTTGGTAGACGCACACCGGCAGATGCTACGCCAGACGTTCAGCAATGACACCATCATTGGAGGGCCCCGAGCCTTGAGGCCTCAGTCGGCGCGATTTTTTATCCGGTGCATCCATTGTAAGCCTCAAAGCATATTTTTATAAACTCTGCTCGATATTTCAAGGGTCCCCTTGTTTTTTATTGATATAAACTGAACCATTCCGGGACCCTGTGCAAGCTATGAGGCCACGGTGCAATTTTTCTGCTTCCATCGCGATTTTTCGGGAGGATGGGTCTGACGATTTTTGGGTTCTGGTACGATTGTCTTAGGCTGCGGCGCGATTTGTTTGGAGCCCAGCAAGGTTTGTTTGAGCACTCACTATCGCCGTTGTGGGGTCGGGCGATATTTTTTCAGGGGATTCCCAGCGTCATTGTTTTGAGGTGGGGGGTTTAGGCCTGCATCGACTGCAGTGGACTCAGCTTTGTTTTGAGGTGAATGGCTCACTTAACCTAACCACAAGATACCGTCTCAGTCTCCGTAACACCCAACCCTACATCTTGTATTGCAATGTTTTGCAATGTCCTTTTCGCAGCGTTTTAAAAACAAATTGTGATGCCTATGATTATGAAAGTACTGAAGCCAATGTATTACGAGTCGCTACACGCCATGGCCTAAGAGGATCAAAATGGCACAGTCCAGGTGGCAGCTTGCGAGGTTTCCATGTAAACACATGAAATAAACGTGACAACAGTAGTAGGGGAGACCGGGTCTAGTTGATGCACGGGATTGTTGATACAACACCATTCTCTCCAAAAGCATGAAGCCGGTTGTCATTGCTACTGTTGCACATGTTGCTACTGACACCCTCATCTCGCACAAAAAACAAACCCGAGTCCTTTCGACTTCTGACTGCGGAATGGTGACGATGTGACACATTTGTGGACCGAAAGTAAAGTTTAAATCCCTTTGCTTCACCCTTAATTTCTAATTTGTCGCCCACTTGTTATTTTTTGAAGTGTCGGCTATCATTACTATGTTCTCCCAACTTTGCGACTGTGAATGCGTTTAAATTCATTATTAAAATGGACTGAAAGTAAACATTAAATCCCTGATATATTACTCAAATTTTATTCCATTACATAAATTTAATCCAAGTTCTTCCTGGGGTTGCTTTATGAGGCAGGGCTCTGTTGCTAAGCAGAGCTCGTTGCGTGAACCATGACCTCAACACCCGATCAATGAATTCCAGTTCAACGGCGGAATTTGGGCCGAAGGTTTGAATTGCCGTCAATGCACCGACACGGCGCCCGATCGCTCGTCCCAGGCCTTATCGGGCCGGCTGCGAACTGACATCTCCTCGCTACGTCTCCAAAATGATGAATTATGTTGAGTTTCGCCAAGGTTGTGTCAACTTGATTCGGTTTCCCCTGCCCAATGATTGCAACAATGACGTCTTTACAGTTTGCTTCACCTCAAGCGTAACAATTGTTGCTCTTGAGGTGAGAAGGCTGTAGCGAGAGAGAACATGAGCTTATCACGCGACGTCATCAGATAAGTACAGTAGATGCTATCCTAAAGTACGCCCACACATCCGAAAAATTAACCTGACTTCGACCGCTTTGCTTTAGACACGGGGTATTTTTAAAACATTTTTTCCCAACTGTAAAATCAAGCATGTATTTGGAAGTTGAGAGGGCCCTGCCTTCCCAACTTTGAAGTTGGAGTGGCAGTTTCCCATACTGGCATCACAGTACCTACACCAATGATGCATTTCATCTCATTAAACTTAAAAATTCAATAAATAGTACTGATATCAGATTACTTCCTGAACGATCTCCACAGCTTGAATGAGCTAATTCTTGCTTTATTTGTGGTTAATAAGATGTATTTCAAGGCATAAATATACATAATTATTGTTCTAATTTTTCTGACTATGGAATGTCCACAAGAAAGTGAAAGCGGCACGGAGATGAGTTTTTTCGTATAACGCGCCACGGAAATGAGTCGCGTTTTTTGTTTTCACCGTGAATATACACGAAATCCGTTCCCGAAAATCCCTCTTGGGGGACAGGATTTCAGCCCACACTGAATTAGAAGTAACTAACTGGCAAGTCTGGCAAGCGTTTTCAGTGGACGGCAAATGCTACTCTGCGCTAGTTAAGGTAGAAATTCGAATTATCACGGCCCATACAAAATGGGTAGCTGATTGCATGAGTTGGCTTAGATGCTGTACTAGCTGCATGTGCATGCGAGCAGCATGATTTCAAGCTTAATAATCCATACATTTTACATATCGTTCAGCACCTTGCCAATAAACATATGTGTATCGACCTTAAACCAGTCAACCACATCGGCCTTTGAATAAGCCGACCATCCGCTGGCGTCAGTTCCCAACAGCCCAGCCCCAAGCCGGCGTGGGAAGACCACGCATCAACTACCCCTCCCCTCCCCGACGACTGCACGGTACAGTGCCTCACCCTCGCCGTACCGAGTGAGATGTGCACGTTGCCAGTGGCGTCTTCAGCTTGATCTCTAAGGACACTTACACATGACAGTGGCAGGGAAAAGATAATGAGCCAACGGCGCAGCAGCATACAGATCTGAAGATACTGGACACGTTGACAAAATGATGAACAGTTCAACAGCTGTGTCCGCCACTGCAGTCGTCCGTTTCCCAGCCTGCACGTCTAAGCGCCCGACGTCGCAGCCCGGTTCATATTTCCCAGAGGAGGCGAGCTGGCCGCGATCTGAACGGCCAGCCTGCGTCTAAAGCAGAGCTGATCTAGAAATGGCTAACTAATGGCGATCTTGCAATTTCTAATGGAGCACTGAATCGATACAAAGCAAATGAGTGTTTCATATCAGTGATAAAAAGGCGTAAAATAACCTTATGCTCATAATAAAACAAAGACATAGATCCAAATTCCCACTGTATCTATTTCTGTCACAGGCCTTCCTCAACAGCAAACATTTTGCTTTAAAAAAATCACAAAAACACGCCTAATGCACCTCATCTCGTGCCACCGCACAGTGAATCGCCTTCATTTTATATGTAACAATATCTACCTACTCGTAAAATACATACAATTTATGATCCGTGTGTGTATTATGCATGTTTCAACTGCGGCTGCGGTTGTATTGCATGTGTGCTTTCGTCAGGTGGTGTAAGGAACTGGGTTTTCTGAGGGCCCACGATGCTGTCATTGTGTTTAATGGAGGTCTTTTGGCCCTAATTTCAATTGGTTCGGTGATTTTGAGCTCAGCTATATCTTTGCAGACTTGCAGAGTAGATATGCTGAGTGTTTTAGAGTCCAAAGTGCTGCTCCCATGAGTGATTGTGAAGTGTTCGCCAAATGGGATATTAGCGGTTGTATTTTTAGCGTCTCCAAGTGCACATTAAGTCTGTCCCTGACAATGCTTTTTGTTTACCCTATATACGTCATGTCCCATGGTAGGCATAGCTGGCATGTTATAAGGCAGACGCTGTTCCGTGTGTTGCATCTGCTTTGAAATCCTGCGAGACAACGGTGACACTTTTTTCTCCCAGCAGGACACGGGTGTTAGTTGAGAGCGGACTTGGTCAATGTTTCTGAAAGTGTTTTCCCACTCTGCAATGCCACTCGTATTGATAGTTTTAAGGTTTTGATTGCCGCTGTTATTTTTTTGATGAGCTCAACATCTATGTAGGGAGGCTGACGAAAGTTGCGTTGTCTCTGGGGTCTGAACGTCGCGTTTGTGTATGTGCACTTCTCATGGGGTGTGCTACCTGAAACATTGCTCTTTTGATCATGCGAGGTGGTTTGCCAGAAACAAAGTGTCGATTTTTTGCATGCCATGAGTCTAGGCATTAGCATTAGGTCCGATACGCTTTGATCTCAATGTCTGTGCATACAAAACTGCTCTTTTTGTTTGGATGGGGTGTCCCGAGAAATATGGGGTGCCGCCATCGGTTTTATGTATAGCTCGGTCATGTGATAATCGTCCTTGTTGATGGTCAGAAGTGTTTCAGGAAAGGTACTTGTTGTTTACTAGAATGGTCACTGCGCTCCATGGATAGCTTTATGGAGGGACGGAAGTTGTTGAGAAAATTGAAGTAATCGTGGAGTGCTTTTGATCCGTGTGTCCAAATACCCAGGACATTATCAATTTAGTGCATACATGTTGTGGGCTGGTGTTGATTTGACGTCAGGAGGAGTGTCTCAACTGCGTTCAAGAATATGATGGTCAGTGGTGGAGCAATCCGACTCCCCATAGATGCATCATGCATACACATACGGATCATACACTTTCAGGTGGTCTTATGTCAATGAGCAGATCACGACTGTGCCCATCGGGCATATGTGGAGGGAGCAGACACATACCCATCTCGTCCACAATACAGAGAGCATATCACTTCCGACCACTTCCCCCGTCCACAATACAGAGGGCATATCACGTCCGCCCACTTCCCCCGTCCACAATGCTACCAGTGAGCCTGGTAACCCGAGTGCTCGTCCCTCGCAGGCGACTCTCCCTCGTCGCACATGCGGTTCGCACATACCCTTCAGTTGGGTAACTGCGTATTGACAGCACGTTCAACATTGTATTCAAATTATGTCGTTGAGCAGAAATGGTTCGATAAAATGGCGGTGTCATGGCATATGTAACAATCTCTGCTTAGCAAAGACGCTGATCACAAAATTTAATCGATGAAGACATTTGACTAAAAGTACAAAACACCGAATTACAACGGAGACTACAAATGAGTATTTTCATCGTCCACTGATGTGCACGTCCAGGCTTAAATTTAAGAACCCCGAAGATAATTAGATGAATTTAGGCAAATTGCAGAGTATATATTTCTTAATAATACTTATGGTGCAAGCAGTCAAAAGGGCATAGGAATGTCGATGGTGTGCGATGTACTCCATAGACGTCATGGTTGAGCTATGCAATCATTGGGGCATGCACAGTGGCGTACCTAAGGGAGGAAGCACTGGAGTAGTCCCCTCTCCATGATAGGTTGTGGGCCCCAACAATTGCGCCTCGGTGCGGAAAAATAGCGTCACGCTACCTAAAAATCATGTTGGAGTCCCTTACAATCGCAAAGGGGCCCACACACATCAATGGGCCCGCCAAAAAGTCGCGCAGGAGTCCCTAAAAAGGAGGCTGGAGCCTCTCAAAATCACACCAAGGCCCCTAACAATCACATTGAAGACCTCAAAAAATCGTCCCGGGACCCTAAAAATGAAGTTGGTAGCCCCAAAATGTGGGACCGGACTCGCGAAAATACTGTTGGAAGTCGCGCCGGACACCGATAAGTCACGCAAGTGCCCCATGAAATTACGCAAAGGCTTTAAAAGGTGTGATTGTGACTCTGAATCTCGCCGAGGGCCAAAAAGTTTATCCGTGGCCCCGAAAATGACGCTGGACCCGAAAAAGACTGTTCGGGCCCTCGAAATCACACTGGGTCCGAGAACGTCGGGCCGTGACCTCTGATAATCGCACTCGGGGCACACAAAGTTGGATCGGGCCCCTGAAAACCACGCTGGGAGGAGAAAACGTCGCACTGTGGTCCTTGAAAATCACGATGGTGACCGCTCGCATGCCAACAAGCTTGCACCGAACCAGACAATTTGTGCCGGGAGAGCCAACTTAACACTGGGACCCAGATAAGTACAACACGATTTGAGAACTAGCGCCAAATCCCCCTCAAAACATATCGCGCTTTGGCGCACTTTGGACCAAAAATTCATGTCGCTAGTCATATAAATCCTGGTCGGGTCATCAAAAATTCCCCTCAGGGCTCCCAAAAAGGTTGCGTCGGCGGTCCCAGCTAAGCACAGCGTGGCCTCAAGATCGCATCGAAACCCGACAAAGATCAAGCCGGATCCCTTCAAAAGATATTCATAAAAAATGTATGTCCGAGCCAGGAAAATCGCTCCTTAGCTCAAACATACCACCAGATGCCTTAACATATCGCATACGGCACCTAAAAACGCACCGGAGGTTAAAAAATCGCCATGTGACCCCCCCCCACACACACAAAAATATGTCGCCGGTGGCCCGAAAAAATCAGGCCGTGGCTCGGACTTTGCATAATTCAGGAAAAGTCAACAAAAAATTGTGTCGAGCCTAGAGAACTGGCGTCGTATTCCCCGGAACCATGCGCCTGGACCTGAAATGTCGCAGGGGACTCCAGGACTGGAGCCCCAAATATCGTCTTGGGATCCCACAAAATGTGAGCGAGGAACCACAAATAAGCACAGGGGGATCCTAAGAGCGCAACTGGAGAACAAAAATGCACCTCGTCCTCCAAAGCGTACCGACTCTGGTAAAAGTGGCGGGGCCTTCAGAACCATATACATTTACAAAAATATACACGAACACTATTCAATTATGTTTGCCTGCCAATATTTGTCTGCCAGATACCGAATAAAGAATGTTCAGCCAGCGATCACCCGTCTTTTTCTGCTTTTAATCCTTTCCATTTATGCCTCCCACACACATGCACTTAGCGGAAGTTGACGAAATTTTTATTAAACAGCAATAGTAATGGTTTCACTCGCACCAGGGAGATAAACCTAGTATAAAAAAATCATCCATCAGTCGTGAAAAGAGTTCTAAGTCAGGCAAGAAGTGTGAATTTGAAAGTACTTATATTGTGATGATAGTCCTTTTCAGCATCACATGCTGCTGTTAGTCGCCTACCCCATCTCACTTAACGGCGAAAGTTGTTTGTTCGCTCTTGAAATTCTCGGGTTATCTATCCAAAAGTGCTCAATCTCGGTATTTTGCGAGATTCCTGGGTGCCACCCTGCTGTTGACTCTGACCCTTCCACTTTTTGAGACGTTCCTACACCTATGATGACTTGCAGCATATTTAGTTGTAATTAAATAATAATTGAGCAGGTCTCCACATCAGCTATTGTGCACAGATGCGCTACCTACATAGGGAATGGCATAAGATTAAGAAGCAAATAATTCTGATGTGTTTTGATAAACTTGACCCAGGTGGTCCCCATTTAGGAATCGTAAGCATGTGCTAAGATTACAATAATCTTATATATTACCTCAAGATTTCAATTCGTTGCCATTTCCAACTGGTATATGGTTAGCAAAACTACTGTTGTCAGATATGCGATACAAATAAATTAAGATTTCCCATCCCTGCAATTGATTGAATCTATCATATCAAAGACCATATAATTGATGGCGGCCACCTTGAAAATGTCCACCATTTTTGTCAAAGGTCGAATCTGAGATGCCCATATAGGAGAAAAAATTGAGACGTAGCCTAGCTGTGCGCAAAATTTCATGACGGTATCATCTAACCCACGATACTTTCATGTATTGACAGTACCACTATGTCGAGAAGGGTAAAATCCCGCACTATCTATGACTCTTGGCCGGACCCTGGAATTAGAGGAAAAGATGCAGGGCTATAACCTGGCGTTGCAAAGCTGTACTTTGTCCCCAGAGACTCAAAGCATCAATCAAATTATTACAATTTGTGCCCCTGCACTTATGAGGTTCCACTGCAATACACTTTGCAATACATGTCACTTTGCGGGCCCCGGGGCTCTTTGGGTTCTCATGACGTCTGCAGCTCCTGTGTGCGGTTTGAGGGCCCGGGCGCGTTTTGACCCCGGTGTGTTTGGGCTCCTAGCACGCTAATATAACGTTCCAGCGCATCTGTATCAGCTCTATCCAGCGCTGTAACTCTGCACTGCAACTGTGTAACTTTTCTCCTGGACTCACTGCGTTTTGGAGGCTCCCGGGATTTTGTTGGGTTTCCGGTGACTGAGGGCACTGCTATGATTATTCATAGCCCCCGATGGGATATTTGGTGTCCTCAACACAAATTTTTGCTGCCCCAGTTCGACTTTTGTGACATATTTTGAATACACTTCATGGCATGCTATGATAGAAGAACCATGGCGGTGAAGATTGGTACGATGAATTGAATTCTCATATTTTTTGGTTGGGTGTAGGGTTACATGCGAATATAGGAGGTGTACAGTAATTTTTGGGATTATTTTCAGTTTGCCGAGGACATGTCATCGTGTAATGGTAATGGTAAATATTGTATCAAGGTATAAATTTATCAGGAAAAATACAATAGCTGAATGTCAGTCCATCTTATCCCCAAGTAATGGGAGGATCGATGAATTATTATGGAGGCACATGTCCAGAAGGGAACCACTTAGCCTTTCAGGGGGACCTACGGTTGAAAAAAAAATTGAGGGGCACACGCGAGCATTCCCGCAGGGGCGCATTTTCCTCATGGAGTGGCACCCCTGGCTATAATATTTGAGGCAGGGATACAGTCGGGTCTTCCAAGAGGAGCGCCTTTCCTTCAAAGGGGGAGGGGTACCCCTCTTATAGGGACTTCTCCTATGGGGGCATATCTGATTCTAGGACAAGTGTACGTATGGCAGATGTACGTAAGCAAATGCACTTAAGCTCACATGTACGTATGGCAATTGTACGTAAGCGCAGATTCACGTATGGAAAATGTACGTATGCGGAAGTGTACGTAAGTGCAAAAGTACGTATGCGCAAATGTGCGTAAGCGCAAATGTAAGTTGTATCCGTGCCTGCAGATAATCGCATTTGAACTACAAACAATCGCTCTGGGGCCACCAATATTCCCGTCATGCCCCCCCAAAAAAAAAAAAAAAAATACCTCCCAGTCAGTGCCACTCGTTTTACGGTAGGTAATGCTCGTTTTACCACAGATAATGCTCGACTCATGATGACGAGAGGTCACGGTTCACAATGCTACTATTAATGGCATGCACTAGGTGTGGTCCAACAACAGCAAAAGCACCTTGAGCATGGTGATTCTAATGCTGTCAGCACTGCACGCGCGTGACGATCCGCCAATAACGCCGACACACAACGAGCGCTTGTTCAATGGTATCATCCTGCCATCTAGCGAGGAATATTGTTACCTATGCTTCAGCGTTCAATCTGATGACATTCATTCCTTATTCAATGCCGTAATACCAAGACCGTGCTGCTACCTAGCGAGAGAAAGCTCAATTTATGCTTCTTGGACATCACAATTGAGAGTAGATTTTCTGAACAATCCAGTCCCGAAAGTAGATCTTCTGAACATACCGGACCAAGAGTAGATCCTCTGAACATTCCGTCCCGGGAGTAGATCTTGTGAACACTTCCGTCCTCGGAGTAGATCCTCTGAACATTTTCAGGAGTAGATCTTCTGAGCATTTCCAGCAGTAGATCTTCTGAACAACTAAGGCCTATTTGTAGATTCTCTGAACAATCCGGTCGCGAGAGTAGGTCTTGTGAAAAAAAAATCCTGAAAGTAGATCCTGTGAACACTTTCGTCTTCGAGTAGATCTTCTGAACAAACCAGTCCCGAGAGTAGATCTTGTGAAAACATTCTCTTGAAAGTAGATCCTGTGAACACTTTCGACTTCGAGTAGATCCTCTGAACAATTCAGTCCTGGGAGTAGATCTTGTGAACATTTCCTCCTCCAAGTAGGTCTTGTGAACATAGACCTTCTGAAAGTAAGTCTTCTGTAAATAGATCTTCTGAACGTAGATCTACTGAAAATAGATCTCCTGAAAGTGTAAGGAGGCTTACATTTTTCGGCACCAAAATTTATATATTTTCCTATCCGAACAGGCCGCCAGACATCCAGTCAGATCCTGGCCGTCTTACTCGTCCCGTACAAACACTTGCCCGGAAAGTGCCCGCGTGTGGCGCCGGTGCTTACGTCAAAGCGGCTGTTCCATCAACACGCACACATGCTAGTTGCGCCGGCGCCCAAGATCAAACGGGCCGAAAAACAACACGGCGAGCGCAAATAACGGGTCGGCACCCCCGCGAGGGTGCCGGAGGTGCACGCACCATCTGGGCTACCCCCGGAAGAAGGGACATCGGCCCGTGAGGTTGGTGCCCTGACCTAGATCCGTCACCACCCAAAATCTAGAACGCCATGAAGGCCCCAGGGGGCAAAAGCCAAGAGCCAATCAAAAGCGCGAGCTCATCCCCAAGTCCTGGGAGTGGGTACAGAAAAAAAAGAGGCGGAGCAATAGCAAGTTCAAGAGAACAGAACAGAACAGGACGGACAGGGGAGAGGAAGGAGAGACGCAGGGAGAAGGGTCTGGAAGACGCGCGGCGCCGGACCGACGCCTGAGGGCCGTCCAGCGGTGACCCGATGGCTGAGTTTTCGGATGGAGCAGAAGAAGCACTCAGCCAAGGCCACTTGCCACTCACCATCGGAAATGTGAGTGCTAAACTTCTGGCGTGTCATCCTCTTTCCCACCGAACCAACCTAAATTCTCTTCCGCAGCCTTCTCACCAAATTCATTGCTGAGAGCGACCTGTCTCATGGGGGGGGGGGACCAAATAGGATAAGTTTAGGATGGGGAGGAGGTGGACGTATTATTATTATTATTAGGGTTTTAGGGTGCGTCAACCCCAATTGGGTTATTTTGCGAGGTGGACGGAGATGTCGGAGATGGCGGGATGTATATGAGCAGTGTGTGTGTAGTGAGATGCGATGCGGTGTATGTAAGGGCAAATATATTAGAGTAAGCATATCAATTCTCTAGTGGCCTCAGCAAAGACCGGTGGTGGAATTTCGACAGTGACGGACTGGAGGAGCGGTAGAGCAGGGCCGGATAAAATAAGATAGAGTGCTGCAATGGATGACGTCAGACCTACGACCCTAACGAACGGTGCCCGCGTAGTAAATACCTCAGCGACCAGGCGCGAGGAGGGGAGGATATTTACGTCCAGAATTGAAATGGCGGCCGTGCCGCGGGTGACGAGGGGTGCGCGCGCTCTGACCGGGTCATCAACAGCCGACCCGTAGACGGAGATCGTACCATGAGTACTTCCCGACAAGGTGGAATCATTTACACAATTATGCTTGGATATGTGCATGATATCAATTTGTACTATAAAGTACATTTATAAGCGAGGCAGCCGACTTGCGAGCCGTCCTCCTATGGACAGAAAGTTTCCGAGCGAGGCCGGTGAATGTTGAAGCCAGTTAAATTGCCTAAAATATTATTACTGTTATATATATGACGCGCGTTTGGTTAAGGCCTGATTTCCAGAGGGAGCGATGAACGGACACTTCGGGGGTATTAGTTCACCTGCTCTGGATCTTTGACCGCAAAATCACGCTGGCCTCTGCGATCCAGAGGTGCAGGTGAGGTGGCGAACATGGTATGCATGTGGGAGGGGCCGGTAAAGGGGCCACCACATTGCGTTCGCTAGAAGTCTGGCGCCGGACTATAGGGTATTGGCAAAACACTGCCCGGTGGTTTGTCCACCCCCGAACCCTGCACGTGGGCACGGTTGGTGCAAACAGTTCGAGGGGCATGATGGACGGGTTTGGCATGCCGTAAGACCCCAAGGCCAAAACTCATAGGGCCGGCTAGGATATAAAGACGACCGGGTACGTGACCAACCTGGTAGGGATCCGTGCCCGCCCGTTGGTTATGTCAGACCTGGTCGCAAGTGTACGACGAATAAGGCCCGGCGCGGCATCGATCAAACTTAAGATTAGGTGTGTCGGTCAAAGACATCAGAACACTTGTATCAGCCCTCGGAGTCAATACGATGAGCCCCCTCGTTGCAGTTAAGACTTTGTCCAGGCGAGAAACACTGCTAATAATGGCTAGGCCAGCCATGATTGGCAGTGAAAGGTTTACTTGTTCGGGCCGGTAATACCATCAAAATTAGAGCATTGGTCTGTCGATCTATGTGTTTGTGTACAGCTGAAAGGGGGGGGGGAGGGGAGGGAGCTAAATTTGGGGACCAAGCAATTAAATAATTGACAAGGAGAGCATGAATGGGGCGAGCGAATGCGAAGTGAATGAAGGGAATGAACGTGAGTAGGTAGATCTAAGGATCAGCGGAAGCCGCTTGGGGCACAACACAGGCACCTATTTCGTGCGGAACATTGCACAAAATTATACTAATACTAGCGTCCAAAAAGTCCCAACACGGGACATGTCAGTTAAACCAATGGTGATTATTAATTATAATCTGGCTAAAGACTCTCACTTACCTATATGGTGTTCTCAAAACTTTGACCTCGCACATATATAAATTCGTGTTAGGGACGGCAATTCAAACCAACATCACGACGGCTGGGGTTTGGGGATGTGTGGTGGAATTGGCGGTGAAAAACAACATAGTGCACCACTGACATAGACACAATGAACAAAGGGGTGAGTTAGGTCAAGCCCTCAATAAGTTTAGTAGTCAGTTCAAGTAGTTCAATCAGTTCCATTCGAGTTTAGGCTGCCTCAAGAATAAACTGTCCACACCCACTTCGCACACCATACCAGTTTCAGTTTAGTTTAGGCTGCATGGATAGTACTTCGTACACAATCACGAATACATTCCACACACCCATACACCCATACACCCCCACCCCACTCACCACACCCACCCCACCCACACCCCGCACACCACCCACACCCGCCACCACCCCACACACCCCACCGACGGCAGAGCCGCCACCCCTACAAAAGTAGCCGTATTCAATGTCCAGATTGCATCCAAGAAGGGCCCTTGTGGCTCATAGTTGCACTGATATTTTTATGTCTAATGTCTTTATGTTCTCTAAAATATGTTGTTATGATGGAGCTGGAAGCGCATGCACTTTGGTATTTCTAGCACAACACAAACCAAAAGAAGCAATGCTATGCAAAGCAATACTTGCATAACAATTTACATGAATAATAGGCTTCCCCACTAGTCACAACTGGCACGAAACACATGGTTTTCTTCTTCTCATGCAACGTTTATGAACATGGTTGATATATGACCACTCATTTCCTCAGGAATTACATACTTTTTAGTTGACAGATAAAATAAGACTAAAAAATTGAATAGGCGTTAAGTAATATAGCAATAAAAAGGTTTAATAGAAAACAAAATGCAGCATAACCTAACATAACCATCAATATCCGAACAATGACTCACTGGTGTTGGATTGCTTAAAAACCTACTGATGTTGGAACATGCAATATAACTATGTCATCAAAGGAGTCTGCATCATCCACTTAGTCAATAAATACTATGTGCTGTGATTTGAAATAGTGAATACCTTGTTTACATCAGCATGTGATCGACCAAGGAAATGGAAGAAGTTCCTAGGTAAGCTTCAACAAGTCCAGTCCATATATTTGTTCTCCAATTTGTACTCAGGGGCTTCTACTATATGAATACCAAATTCATTTTAACACATCCCTTATGTGCACATGATTTAAATACCAACAATTCCTCAATGTTGCTTAATTTTACTTTCTGCATTACATGCTAATTGTACATGTAGATAAGCACTTTATCATTCTGTCTATGAAAGCAATATGGTTGAATTACATGCTGCGAACACCGATAATTTTATGAAGCCTTCATCCATATATACACACCAGAAAGGATATAATCATCCTTGTTGAAGGGCTTGCTGCATACCTTCATGTGCCTTGATGCTTTCTTGCCCTTTTTTAGAATGTTGTGCCACTTTTTGAGAGTAACTTATCTCTCGGGAAGCATTGGAAGCTGACTTCAGATTCCCTCCTGTGTAATGATTTGCATTGTGGAACACAACAATACGTATTGGACTTACTCACCTTATCCACTTGATTCATCATGTTCAAAACTTTGCAAGAACCCTCACATTCTCAATTTCAAGGACCCGAGATAGTATGCGTAACCTCAGTGCTAGCCATTTCCATGCATGTCACTTTGAGTTTGCATTCTTGTTTCCAAATTGTTTCTGGTAGCGCGCCAGCTTTGTCACACTTATATCTGTCAAACTGTAGTTCAACGTGTCTGCCGGCAGGCGGCAACCCTTTCGCCTTGAACGTTCAATAATGAGATCAGTTTGTTTTTCAGTTGGACCTGAATAATCGTGGTGTATATTTTGGAGAAATTGCAATGACGTGTGTGTGGGGTGGTCTGAATGAAATTAAATTTTGAAGGGGTACCTAAGTGTTTGTTGCATTCTGCGGAGGACTATTGGAGGAATTCCAGATTCGGTTTCTAAACAAATTATGGGTGAAGTGGTCATTGCACCGAGTGCAATACGGATAAATTCATTTTTAATGGTGTCTAAAATGTGTAAGGAGGATGGGCTGGCACCAGCATAAACTACTGAACCATCTTCAATGATGGGAGGACTAAATATTTGCATAGTTGTAAAAGAGTGTGACGATCGTCTCCTAGTGGGGTGGAAGTAATGCAGGAAATATATTTAGTCGGCGAAAGCATTTGTTTTGGATGTGTTTCATGTATTGATGCATGGAAAGCCTACGATCAAAGGTTACACCAAGAAATTTCAATGAATGCATATCAGGTATGTCATATTCCCAAGGTGAAGCTGTGTATCTGGCTTTGGGCAGAGAGTGCTTTTGCTAAAAATCATGTATGCAGATTTGGGGGCCGAAAAATTGAAACCGTACTTGATGGACCATTGATGTACTCTGTCAAGGGTGTTTTGAAGCCGAATCAAACAATTTTCGACATTTTTGTCTGAGCACAATATTGCACTATCCTCCATGAAAAGAGAAAATTATGCATTTACAGGCATGCCAGTGAAAAGTTCATTAATGATGACATTAAATATAACTCGGGATATGCAGCTCCCCTGTGACAGTCCGTTGTGCATAAACTGTCGAGTGGAGATTGATGCTCGACATCTGAAGTGGAACGAGCGGCTACCAGATAGAACACCTAGTAAATAATAAGCTAAATGTCCTGTGAAACCGAGTTGATGAATTCTGAAAAATAATGCGGGATTGTAGACCATATCATAGGCTGTTACAGTGTGTTCGTGTTTATTTTTTGTAACCAAGGCGGATGTCCGTTTCTAATCTGATGAAATGGTCGACCGGGCTGCGTCCATGACGAAAACCACATTGGAATGAAGATAAAAGGAATTTATGTCCAGGTGCCAGGTCAGTCTTTTAACAATCATTCGTAACAATATTTATATCATAACAATCATTCCCCAAGCAACTGGTAAGAGCAATTGGGCGAAGATTATTGGTGTCACTGTGAACTTTTCCGCGTTTTTAGAATGGGAATGATGATTGCTCCTTTCCATGTGTCCGGAAATATGTGACTTGTGCATAATGAATTGAATGTGTCTAAGATGAATTGTTTCGTGTGGTCAGATAAATGTTGAAAGAAGGAACAATGCAATTTGTCAGGCCCTATTGAGATGTTTCCGGCGGATGAGATGGCGTTCTGCAGTCCGGAAAGTTGAAAAGTAGAATTGTAGTCCTCCGCATTGTCTGATTGAAATAGCTTGAAATTGGTGTGAAAAGCGTGCTGTGCATTTGGTAGGAAATTAGGTCGATAGTTCTCATTGGAGCTGTTATGTGATTTAGTATGAGCTATGGCATTCACTATGATTTGTGAGTTTGTAATGGTGCGATTGTGGATTTTGAAGGCCGGTAGAGATTTAAATGGGGAGCGTCCGGACAAAAGTCGGAATAATTGCCACCTTTTACTTACAAATGTTTGAAAAGTGATCTGCTGTAAAAATAGGGTCCATGAACAGAACATAGCATCGCGAATTACATGGCGAGTCCTTGCTCATTCATGGTAACGGATGATTAAGTTTTCTTGATTGGGATGTCGTAAATAATTTATAAATGCTCTTTTTCTTATCGCAATGGCTTTAGAAATGTGTTGACACCACCAAGGTACTGGTTTCCGTTTTGTGAATGGTTTTGTAAGTGGAACAGTTGTGGAGGCTGCCTCGAAAAGTATATTTGTAAGTGTGTTGGTGTTTTCGACGGGAGAAATATTGGGGTTGTATTGAGGATGTGAAAGTTCCTGAAATGTTGTCAATCTGCCTTTAAAATTTTCCAGCGGGGGACAAAATTGGGTGTGGTATCGGTTACTGTTGAAAATGTGGGTGTTAATTTGGTGAGGTAGTGGTCGCTGTCGTGAATGTCGGTGTCAACCGTCCAGTCAAGATAATTGGCCAAAGTCGGAGAGCATATTCATAAATCAATAGCTGTTTCTGTATTATCTCCAAGGTGAAAAGGATTGGTTCTCCAGTAGTACGTATTATTGAATTATGCCGGTCTAAAATTTGTTCAATGATGTGACCGTGATTGTCTTCATGTGTACGTGATTGATCCCATGCTGGACTGTGTGCGTTAAAGTCACCGAGTAAGATGAATGTGTTCTTGGAATGTGCTATAAGGTTTTCTATTTGTGTAAAAAAAAGGTGTGTTGTCGGTGTGTGGTGGAATATGAATGGAGCATACATCTATGTTCCGACCGCGTCAACGTAAAGTACAAGCTGCTGCTTGCAAAGGCGAATTAAGTGTAATTTGGGTATGTGCAAAATCATTGTATATATATATTAGGGTGACACTTATTTTTCGACTTTCGAAAAATGAAAAATGCAGTTGATTTTCTGGTTTGTATTAGCCTAAAAAACACCACGTAAAAAGTTTCATCCTGATCCAATTATGCTTAGCCATGCCTCATCGCACTTGAATGTATACACTGTTAGGCGGGTCTTATGGGTCTTCCTGGACCCAACGTTGCGATGAGTTTCGAAGCTAATCCTGGCCTGGTCCTGGTCCTGGTCTTGGTCCTGGTTACCTGGCCTCAGTCAGGCTGGGTGACGGTGCTCTTGTTGGCGTCGGGTAATCCTCCCCGACCACTTGCAGGATGTACTGCGTCTGGTCCTCGTCCTTGGTGAGGGTCAAATTGTAGTCTTCCATTAGGGCGACGCCACGCTCGGGGAAGTCGTTCAGTACCCGGATGCCGTTGACCTTGCGGGCTGCGGCGACGTAGCGAGGGTCGTCGTGCTACTCCGCCGGGTCGGTCGGGTCGGAAGCCGTCGTCGATCCCCAGGGTGACGAAGAGCATTCGCGACGACTTTGTCACGAAGTCCGCGAGGGTCTTCTGCGACAAGTCGGCCTTGAGATCAACGACGGCCCGCTTGGTGAGATCCTCCGAGCCCTCATTGGAGCTGAGAGCCTCGATCATGGCCCGATTTCTTCCCAGCGGTAAGTTCTCGTCGAAGAACGCCAGCGGGACGAGGCTCTCACCCAAATACCACAAGTGGCGAGGGACTTGTCCTCGTACCCGACCAAATTCTTCAGGAGGGCGAGGTCGTTCGCAGGGGCCGATGTGGGGCTCGGCGCGGCGTACCACGCAGGGACGTATACCGAGACGGTGAACTTGACGTACCGAAGGATGCCGGCGCTCTCCCGGGCAGTCAGGTTTGCCTGTCCTCGGAAGATGCAGATCTTCACAGCGTAGATCAGCTTGGCCATCCAACGCGCGTGGTGGTGAGTCCCAGGCCGCCGGAATCGAATGCCTCTGGCCGGCATCCCGCCGAGCACGATCACGGAGAGCTCCAGGAGCTCGCGATAGTCATCCCGTGACTGGAACTGCGACGGATGGAGCTTGCAACCCGCGATGGGGTTGTCCCGGGAATCCTGGATGGCCTCCGTGAGGTGGTCATCGGGCATGGTCTCGTACTGGTCCTGATCGATGGAATCCCATTTGTCCTGGAAGCGTTTGAAGTGCGGGTTTTCAGGCCCGGACGATGGGGTGTTGAGACAAACCCCGTAGGCCTTCGTGGCGATGAGCCCGAGCATGTGGTGCCTGCAGGCGACATTGAGCAGGTCACGACCGAGCTGCTGCTCAATGTGCACACACGCCCCTGACTGCGGGCCTGTGTTCGAGGTCGTAGTGTTGAAACACATATCCACGACCGGGTCTGCAGCGCCCCCATCGTACAGGGCCTCCACGACAGCGTTTGCCATCGCCAGTCCACTGCCGATCTCGAGCTTGGGAACGGAAAGCAGCTTGGTGACGCTGGTCCCAGCGACCAAAATCGGAAGACTGTCGACTTTGCCCCTGCTGCCAGTCGTAGAGTTGGGAACCAGTTTTCTGTCCCAGTGAACAACCAGTGGTACGTCCGGCGCAAACGACGCCTTGATGTCCAGCACGGCCTGCTTCCTGTGGTTCCGCCGGGACGGACCTGATGGTCCGTCACGCGAGTGCGGTCTAGGGCAGCGGCGACAGTCGGCGAGATTAAAGTCTCCCTGCCGCGGCGGCGCTTCGACGGCGGTGGGCAGGCGGTGGAAGTCGATGGTCGAGGCTCGTCCTCAGCGCTGGACGTTGTAGAGTTTCGACAGGGGCTGGAGCAGGGGCTCGAGGACTCGAGCTCAACAGTGTCGATCTCGGCCATGCGCTGCGCTTTCCGAGTCTTGCGATCGCTTGCCTGGGAGTCGCGATTCAACTGCTGCTGCTCAAACTCGGCAAGCTGCCGATCAGCGCCTATCATTTTTCCTCGGCGGCCTTCCTCGCGTTGCGCAATGAGGAACACTTTGTCTTCATCGATCTGGATGAGCTCGAGGGCCCTTTGGTTAACCTTCACTCATCAATCTCTCGTCGGCGAGGCCGATGACCGGTATATACGTTTTCTTCCGCGTTGCCGGAGCGGCCATATTTGCGAAAGGACCAAAAAGGGCATTAATATTGGGAAATTGGAATAAACTATGATTACAGTTAAATATTAAACTATAATTATAATGAATAAGGTTGCAATGCGATTATTCAGGGCACACCCGACCAGCACGAACACGTTCTGACTCTATTTTAGCCAACACATACCCGGAGTAATAGGGATGGGTGGTCCTAAAAAAAATGTCTGGGGTGTCTGACATTCAAGTGTGATGAGGCACGCCTTAAAATGATTTGATCGAGATGAAACTGTTTTTATGTGCTTTTTTATGTGCTGTTTTTAGGCTAATACGAACCAGAAAATCAACTGCCTTTTTCGTTTTTCGAGAAAAAAAAAATTTGGGTCCAAGTAGCTGTCACCCTAATATATATAGTGCTGTACCGCCACTGCGATATGGTTCATGGACCTCGTCGCAACGATTCAGTGAATAATTAAAAAGATTGAAGTTTTATGGATCAGTAGGCAAACATCGTGTTTCTTGGAGTGCAATGAGAATAGGTGTGAGAATACTGAGAAAATACTTTCGTTTCTGCCTATTGTGATATTAGGCTCCGGCAATTCTACTTAAAGATGCTCACATAAGAAATGCAAATGAATGTTTGTCGGCACCTTTCAGTGCATGGCGCAATCGTGATTGCAGCTCAGGCGGGGATGTGGGTTGGATGCGTACGGCCGAGGTGGACCTGGCCGATCCGTCCGGTCGACCGGTGGCCTTGGAAAGGTCACGCCGGCCGGTTGCTGCCTTTGGGAATGCCCGCCGGCTGGAAGTCGGTCAGGTCACGTGGGCGCCGGCCGGCGCTGGACGCGCAGGACCTGACCGGCGGCCCGCTGACGGGGAACGAGAATTTCCTCCTGCAGCCGAATGACTGCAAGGCCCATCATTTCTACCTGGATTTGTCCGTTTGTTGGAAGTTGGAGTGGTCTGTTTATTGACAGTTAAGGTGTTTTGTGTCGGTGTGGTCATTGATGTGAGTTCCTTGAGTGGAGCTAAGCCGGGGATCGGCGACGCTGGATGACTCAACGGTCGATGTGTCGTAAAACCAATAACCAACTAAGCCGGGGATCATGTCAATTTGAACAGAAGTAACAGAACTGGAAGTAGTGATGACGCGACGTGTGGGTGGAGCAACGGTGGCAGCCTGGGCATAAGTTTTACTTGACGGGATGGTGGCCTGGACTGACCGTCGGGCCTGGTGGTATGACACACCGGTCGTGGCCTTCACAGCGCAGGTCTCCTCCTTGCGCAAAACTGGACAGATGATGTGGTCAGATGATCGGAAGTGTGGCAGTTGCTTTGAGCAGGTGAAATCATGATGGGGAGGTTCACCCCACTTTGAACAGCGGGCTGGCAGTCAACATGTTGTACTGCCATGGCCGAAGCGCTGACAGTTAAACAGCGGAGAGGATTGAGAATGAAGACGCGTAGTTGGTAGTGAATGCATTCGGCGAGGAGGGTTTTGGGAAGAGTGGTAGAATTAAAGGTAAGGACAAGGAGGCTCGTGTCACGTTTCTGGCCGTTTTTAATGGAAGTGATGCGGCGGACGTGGGTCACCCCCTACGGCCTGAGTTCCGTCTGAATATCTTCCTCAGACAGAAAACGGAGCTCCGGCGCGAAGACGGTGCCCTTGAAGGTGTTGCGGTTGGAATGCAAAGCGACGGTGACGGATTTATCACGAAATGTGATGGTACGGAGGAGGGCTTTGGTCTGGGCTCGAGTTTGGGTTTTGATGACGAGGGTTCCATTGGCTGGGGCTTCAATGTCAGGATTGGGCAGGGAGCAGATGGCAAAGAGTTGTTTAGTCGGCCAGAAAACATTGATAAGGTGAAAGGAAGCGGATTCCTCGACATGCTTAACGACCACGTACGAGCCAGTATTGTCGAGGTAGGGTTCGATGGGTCGGATGGGTTCAGGTGGAGAGGGCGTGGTCTGGTCCGAGCATGGGTCGGCGGCGTGGAGAATAATGGTCTGGTCCGGATTGAGAGAAGAGGTCTGTCTAAGGGCGGGCAGGGGTCGGTGAGGCGCAAAGGGCTTCCCTGGCGTCATCAAGTGGAATTGTTCGGCTTGGGTCATCAACAGTTGTATCCAGTGGGGTAGCATCAGGGGCCGAGCCCGGAGTCCAGCGATGGCCAGCAGGCGTGGTCAGTGGGAATTCAGACTCAGAGTCCGGTGGCGAGCTGGGGTCCGTATCCTTTTTGCGCTTTTCCCCATCGCGAGGAAAAAGCTCTACCTGATGAAATCCAAATAAACAAGAACGCGCGAAAACACAAAGAACGGAAATACGACGAGAAGAAAAACAAATCATGAGGGCTGACAGGTGTCACCCCTAGAAATGAACGAAAGGAGCGACAGGTGTCACCCTACGAAAATGAAAAATGAGCGACCGCAAAAACCAGCGATCAATCGCGCCAATCGGCAGGGCGGAGTATTCAGTGAGTTTCGCAACGATATGGTACGCTCGAATAATACTGATACTTCTTGCGGTGGGTGCACTGCACAAATGGCGTTGTTTTGCAGGTAAACACGATTACTGACTGGTCTATATAGAAATCATAACGCCGTTGGCGCGCGCCACAGCTGGTATGATTCAACACGGCACCAGTCTTGCCTGTTGTAAAGGCGCGAGGCACACCATAAACCCGCGCACGGCCACTGCATGTACCACAATTTCGTCGGGATTAGCGAATTTGCTACTACACACGGATGAATTTACGGATCACTAGCTCTCCCGATACATAGCACGCTAAAATAGACCTTTACACATCCAGCAACCTGAGTTCATCCAAATACAAGAAGCTGAATATGGAGCGTTTGCTGAAGTCAGACGAAACAAAGTCACACACACACGCATACACACACACACACCTACACACACACACACACACACACACACACACACACACACACACACACACACACACCATATATATATATATATATATATATATATATATATATATATATATATATATATGCCGAACACAACACTGATCCCAAAATCCAACCTCACCACTATATGAATTGATCGACTTTTATGATCTTAAGGTAGGTATTTGCAAACAGCAGACAGAAGGCACACAGACAGGAATATGAAAAATGAACTTACTGTGCTCATACTGCCATTTAATTGAGCCATCTAAAACATTCCAAAGATGTGATTCAAGCTCCCTTCATGTTTTTTTTGGCAACATGACGGGAATATATATAAATTATATTAACAGAAAATACCGAATCGGCTGGCAATATTTTGATGGAACAAATGCCGCGAATCGAACATGGTGGGAAAAAAACAACAACAGCAAGAGCAGTTGTACGCCATACAGTTTCAAAGATGTCAATTAAGGAAGTCAAAACTCCATAGGCGGGCGCAATATCGCCCAACCAGTTGACTCGTCCACAAGCCACAACTACGCGCATACACACACAAGTTCCTGATAGGTGTCGTTTTCCATGTACATTTCGGAATTTCAATCACATTTCGGAAGCACATCGCAACACCGTCAAATCGGCAGTGCCGCGTTGGGCTCACCACTCGGGCTCACTATATCGGGCTCACTACTCGGGCTCACTACTCGGGCTCACTACTCGGGCTCACTACTCGGGCTCACTATATCGGGCTCACTACTCGGGCTCGCTACTCGGGCTTACTACTCGGGCTCACCACTCGAGCTCACTACTCGGGCTCACTACTCGAGCTCAGTACTCGGGCTCACTACTCAGGCTCACTACTCGGGCTCACTACTCGGGCTCACTACTCGGGCTCACCACTCGAGGTCACTACTCGGGCTCACTACTCAGGCTCACCACTCGGGCTCACTACTCGGGCTCACTACTCGGGCTCAGTACTCGGGCTCACTACTCGGGCTCACTACTCAGGCTCACTACTCGGGCTCACCACTCGGCTCACTACTCGGGCTCACCACTCGAGCTCACTACTCGGGCTCACTACTCGGGCTCACCACTCGAGCTCACTACTCAGACATGACTCACACAAAAGCTATTGCCATGCTTGATATTGAAGTACAGTTGCTATATGTACTTCCATTCATATATGCTATACATGTGGACAGGAGACAGCATAGACAGCATGTTCGTCGACACCGAAAACGAATTACAGCTGCTCTTGCTCAAAGTCAAGCTTAAAGATAGATATCTCTTAGAATTCACAGTAGAGTCCTCTGTGGTTGGCAAGTAGTCAGGAAACTCTGACTAAAGTGCTCAGAAAACTCTGACCAAAGTGTTTAGGAAACCCACAGGCACCCGACACTGCTTAACCCTCGCAGGTGGAGAGGGTTGATTTCACCCTTCCCCTCAGGCTTGCCACCATACATCTCAACAGAACCCAACATAGTCAACTCATGTCTTCCTCGAATCTTGGAAGGAAGCTCTAATAATACCCATCCTAATCCTGAAAAAAAAACTATAGTGACCCAAATAATTTTCGACCCATTGCCCTCATCAATTGCTCGGGATAACTTTTCCAACAAATAGTTATTAAAATATTGAACTGGTATCTAAAAACATGCCATCTTATATCTCCAATTCAATGTGGTTTTCGTCGCAGACGCAGTACTGTTGATCACGTTACACGGCTCAAAACAGACATAACGAACTGCTTGTAAAATAAACAATAGCACACTGTTGCAATCATTTTGGCATCAGCGAGGTTCATGATGTGGTATTCAAGCCCGCTTACTTTCCATACTTCACTGACTCGGGACCAATGGACATTTGTCTACTTATTTGATAGGATGTTTATCTGACTCTTGTCATTTACATCCCTGGTGCCGGTCGGTCATTTCTGATTCATATGTCATGCAAAACAGGTCGCCAGAGTGGAGCTGTATATCGCCAGTTTTATGGAACATAATTTATGACCATTTCAACGACGTGCCTGCCAATTTATCGTGATCTCTTTTTGCGGACGACAGCGCAATTTGGTGGTGAGATAAATAATAATGCGTATATTGTGTAATTATACTTCAATACGCACTTGGCAGGATGTACCAATGGTCCATCAAATACGGTTTAAGTTTTTCAGCCCCAAAATGTTTGCAAATCCATCCCCTTCCCCAACCTGGAAACACTGTTTGACATCGAGAACAATTTGACATCGAGAATCTTCCGTACATTCCATTCAATTTATTGGTGTCGTTTTTTTTTGCTCGGGGCCTTTCCACGAATAAGCAAATGAAACATGTCCGGAACAAATGCTTCAACCATCAAAATATATGTCGATGCATTACTTCTACTTCACATGGAGCCGATCGTCACACACGTCTACAACTGTAAAAATGTTCAATTATTTCAGTCATAACACATCGCTGTGTAGTTTATGCTGGTGCCAGCGCGTCCTCTTGAAAATTTTGAGCATCGTCAAAATAATTTTCTCCCTATCTCACTCGGTGGTATTACCACATCTTCAATCATTTCTTTTGGAGACGAAGCAGAAATGCCATCATTAGCTTTCCAACGAATGCAACACACACTTCGGTATGCTTAAAAACAAAACTTCATGAAGACCACCCCACATACGCATCCTTGAAGATCTTCCCATATATGCGTCATGGTTAATTTGGTTAAGCTGAAAAACGCACTGGTTTCACTATAGCTTCTCGAGTCAAATAATTTTATGCACAAGTTCATTTCATTATTCCATCCATTGTGAATTACAAACAGTTCAACATTAGTGTAGGATGGCCAGTAACTGCATTATATCTAAACGTGTACTTAAATACATATTTTCATCTTAATGTTAAAAATACTGATTCAGTTGCTGGCAATTATGCACTAATTTATTAAATCCATTATTTCTCTTCCTCCACCAACTTCCCATCGTGGCAAAAGGTCGAACGACGCATTTTTGTATCTAACCACTACTCGAATATCACGACGACTTTGTCCAGAATATGCCAAAGAATAATTATACCAATTTCGGTCTCGTTATCGCCGTGTTCCATTTCTTTTGACTGACGGATCGAAGGATGCCATCCGCACAGGAAATGCAATTGTTTCGGAGACATATATAAACAACATCGTTTTCCAAATTGAACCTCATCTTTCATCGCCGAATTACTTACCCTCTTCATTGCTGTCCGTTATATCGTTTCCTGCGTCACCCCTCGCGAAGCGCCGTCATTTGCTCAGACTCCAAATTTATTTTATAATCCCTTTCTTCACTTTCTCTTTAACATCATTGCCACATTTCCATTTTATGAAATCTCAAACACGCTTCATCTAATGAGCATAAAGGTCCGTTTCATGTGGGCGCCAGTCACTGTGGCATTCCAGGAAACGAAGAAGCAGACACATTCGCAAAAGTATCATTGCAGCTACCAAACATCACAGAACTTCCCAATACTTTAAAGCCATCACATCATCAGTACGAAAGAGCATTCAATATGTATGGAACCAACAAAGAAATATAGCTACAAACCATGCACAGCTACGACTTTTGAAACCTGTCGTCGATGCATGGATATTATCTTCTCGAAGGAACCGACATGAATAAAAGGTCCTATCGCGGTTACGCATAGGTCATACATTCCTCACCCATCCATTTATATATACTGCTTCATCTCCGCTTTCATATCAGTTATGCAATACCCATCTTGCAACTACACATATCCTCTTTCATCGTCAGAAATAAGATAGTCCGCAAAAACACCGGCGGCTACAGTCGAGACCATGCAATTATATTTTCCTTGCCCACACTGTTGGGTGTTGAAAACCCACTTCTCATTACACCCCTTTTTTGTTTTCCTCTGAATGTTTAACCCATTGTCCGATTTGCAAGCTGAATTGGACACCACCACACTTTTTTTTCATGGCTGACGAAGTGGCCCGAGGAGGCAGAAGTGCCATTCTTCAATAAAACTATGACTCAAGCGCACTGTGAAGGTAAGAAATTGCGTTGCACTGGGAAGCTTAAAAAAGAGACCCCAAAAACGGAACGGGAGTGTCAAATTCTTGCATGTCTACTATGCCATGTGAATCTCCTGGTTGATGTCGCTTCAACATAGGCCCCAAGCGTGTCATTGGAATTGTGTGAACTAGTTCGGTATCGCACTGCGCAACGTGCGAGCTCGTAAGCAAATGAACGTATCGAGTTCGCACAGGCTGGCTTCTCAGAAAATAAATACAATTTCCAAGAAGGTTCTCTGGGCTGAAATTATCATAGGTGATATAATTATGAAGAACGTTCTAGAGCCAACGCTAAAGTTTCTGAAAATTCCCGAGGAAATGCTGAAAGCTTCGAGGCCCATCCTGAAATGCTCGGGGCCATGACCTAGGAACGTAATAGGTAGCTATTGCCGTGCTCTTTCCATGTCAATCCTAAGTACTGGGACGCCTAGGCTGCGATTACATGCTGAAAACATATATGCCTGAGCAAAAACTCAGTCGACTTTTGCCTATTCAGATCATGAGAAATGTCTTCATGTCTCGCACGATTCGTCCTTAAAACGTCCTTTCCACTCACGCCAGCAAGCTCTCCTCTGGCTGTGCGGCTTCTTAGCAGCATTCCGGATAGCGTATGAGCTCACTCATCAACTACAGATACAGATGTTCGATTGTGGATGTGCGAAAACGGGGAAGCGCATTATTCCCCATATATGAGGGAAAGTAGTCGTAGGAGCCAAAAACCGACTCTTGTTCTCACCTTGCTGAGTCCAACATGCGAGGTCAGGTATGATAGTGATTAAGAATACTGCATGCTTATGGTATGCAACACAATGTCATGAAAAGCATACGCATATATTTAGAGGGATTTCTGAGAGCTTCATTTAGCCTCACCAATTCGGATGGGCTACCGCTGGAGATTCCTCATCCTGGCTCGGTGAGTGCCCGTGCCGTGCAGGTTGCTCGCACACGCCCAATCAGCTGTAACGTACGGTGGATGACGAATGTGTTGTGCTCGCAAACCAATCAGCCAGCCCTACTCATGAGGACGCCTCTTCTGTCGACGCCGACATTACCAGCTGTGCGCCGTGGCCTCAGGGGTGCAGCCATGGCCTCAGGGGTTCGGCCGGGGCCCGAAACGGGCCTTCGCGTGCCGGTCGCAGCTTCCCGGGAACGTCCTGTGCCACAATTGCCGCAGGTGGCCCAATCAAGCCGGCACGCAAGTGACCCGCCCAGATCTTCAACATATTGTATATAGGCTTCATGTGCTGGTGCCCCCTCCCCCGTCTCGCAGTCGCATGCATGTCCGCTTAGATAGAGCAGTGGTGGTGCGACCAATGCAATGACCTTCTACAAAGCCATCTGCTCTACTTTACGAGCAGTAGACATTTGACCTTGAAAGTACGTTCGTGTTTCCATTCCTGACTCATTTTGAGACCGCCGTTCGGGTGGCGATCACAAGTGTTGATGATGATGTGAAGTGAAGATGTCTGATGTGGCTGTCGATATCACACAGCTTGTAACAGCTATTCACTACTATCTGACTGATTATCCCCTATTATTCTGACCGAAGTCCCGATGAACAAGTGGCCAGGCCGAACAGTGTGTCAGTCTCCTGCGTGCGAATGCCCGGGTGACGCTCTCCTGATGCCTACCGGAGCACTCACTAAGTCAATGGCACCGCCTAACACCGGCCCGTGCGCGCTATTTTGCCACCCTCGTCAGTGGAGGGCGAAGGATGCCACAGCGTTCCCAAGCGAAATGTACTAAAGAGACAGAAATCACACAAATCTGGCGTGGCGTGGGGTGGGACGAGATTCCCTGATCGACAGCCACTTTTGGTCCCTGGGATTCATGGGAGGTAAACCTGCAGGTGAGGGGAAAGTTTTTTTTTCGCAAAAAAAAACAGTTTTCAGAACTTCACTGCAAACGATTCAAAAGCTGCGACGAATGTATACTCTAAGTCAGTATCAGTATATTCGTCAGTGCTTAACCGATTTAGTGACTATCTGAAGACCCATTTGAAGCATTGGCCACGGGTCAGGTCAGGCCAAGGGCCAACTCCGCGTTTGGAAATTTAATAAAATGCTAATTAAAGCCACGGCTTCCACCCATTCCAGGATAGACATGGACGTTGAAATTTCAGGACTTAAAATAACCCTGCATATTCTGTCAAGGCCAAAAGAGGTTATCCGAGGGCAACTGAGGTTCATGGCCTTGAAAAGAAGTACATTCGAATGGTACCGGAATGATGTCCAAATATCAAACTATTCATTATTATCCAAAGCGTACGATGGTCACAATGTCATGTCAAGATGGGATAATTCGCGATGTCGTTGATGAAATTGTCGGAAGAGTCCAGTGACCTGACATGATCCAATGTATTTCCACCAAATGATCAGAAAGAGACTTGACAGAGGGTACTGATAATTTAATGACGTCACAGGTCAGTGGCCTGACGGACACTTTGCACATTGTTTACATCATGAGATCGGCAAAGGATGTCCATCAGCTATGCCATGCGAGTGACACACTGCCTCGTTTGTCAGTGGTGTAAAAACTCACCTTACAACTCCGTGCGCAGGCGACAATAAAAAATGTGATAGAGCGATGAACAACTCAATTAGCTACTTGCACTTGTGATTGATTCTTCAAAGGTGATACGATGTCATTGACCTAACTTGACTTCAGGTGACTTGCTTGGTTTCTGAGTCATTCAATCGTCGCGCTGCGCGTGTTAATGTTTGCGTTCAAGCTGACTTTGGCGTTCAGGTTATCGCCAAGTGCAAGATAATAATGATTTCCGGCACTATTATATAACTTTTCAAACCCGGATAAAACTTCGACCTCATCCGGCTCTTGGTGTACAGTAGTTCTCGCTAGTGCGGCATCCAAATACGCACCTAATACCTTTGGTGTTTGCGCAGAATAGGACATCTCCTTATCACATGTTGTGGTTGACGATTTTGTCATTTTTGCCCGCACAAATTTGTTCCGTTTTTATTGATGTTCCGTGCTGTCGTCCTGGGTGTCGCACCGTGCTATCTCGTAGCTTGCGCCGGATTGACCTAGCTGGTTTATATCGTAACCTCATGTGTGTGGATTGGTGTAAAGTGTTTTATTTACAGACAGTCACGTTGAAGTGGACCGCTTTCCTATGTCGCTTTTAAACAATTTTTGACCGAACGCTCCAGTTAGAACGTTGCGCATTCGAAAACCTAGTGCTTTAGCGTTGTCTGACAGAACCAGATACCATGGCCTGCCGCCGGGAGGCGCTGCATTACCCAGGTAACGGCTCTGCTCTTTACTTGGGCTCAACAGACAGGTGCGTTTTGTCATTCGACGCGACACCCTAGACGATGTGCAGAGGCGTATCCAGGAGAGCGGATGAGGGGGCACATGGCGGTGCATTGGGTCCACCGTGGACTATGCCAGGTGCCGTCGTAAAGTCCCTTGCGCTACGCCTGACCAGCTGAACGATTGTTTTGTTGGCGTTGAACCACGCATTGGTGGGGAGGTTGCTGGTTAGGATGCCTCCCCGAGTACAGCCTGTCGTTTCCAGCGAGTAGGTGCTTGTGCATTAGCCTGTGTCGATAATTTTCAGTGGTGTTATCAAAAATGGCTACTGTTTTTATTTTGCCTTGATATGTGCCTAACAATTTGGCATAAAAATTACATCGCTGAGCCATCGGTATTTTTTTCTCAAAATGCGTTTGAAGAATATTCTGTTTTCGGCATTCGGCGCCATGTTGGCTGTGAGAACCAATCCAGATAAGTTTGTCAAATCGTACCTCTTTTTGATCGTCTTGACGAGTTGAGTCGATTAAAACAAAGCAATATTGTCGCGAAATCGATAGGTAAGAAAATATCGGCTATCTTTTGTCTTCTAATACACTAGCAAATGCCCATTTCCGGGCATACAAGGAATTCTAAGGTTTAAACAAACATCAAATGATACTTGATGAATGAAAAAATCATGATACAGCCGCGGTTTCTGCGCTTACTCATTTTAAGACTTCAGCATCACTCACTGGGCATAGAAATATAGATAAAGCTTCAAATTTATTCGCTGTTTGAGCTGCATAGCAGAATGATTGAGGGAGGAAGCTTTGTACGCATGTACATCACATACGAAATACCTACCTATTTGTTGCATGTTGAGACATTCAGATAGCATTTCCACATCACGTTCAGACGAAAATCCGATACGTTGGTGATAATAATGATTAAAATTCGCCGTCATTATTGAAATTCGCCGTGATCATCATGGGACCATCGGTGCTTATTTTTTTCCTAAAGGGACACATATCAGACATCAATCAATGAACACTGCTTTATCCCAGGCAAACATCGCGCGAAGGTGCGGAGCACAACTGACTGGACGGCAGAGAGCACCCCAGTTCTATCTTTCATGGAACACACAGCCATTTTAACATATTCTCCATGTCCCTCTTAGTTGTTAACACAGGAAAAAGCTGCCGGTGCATGTAGCCAACCGGGATGTAGCCGTCCCTCCTCTCTTTCCCGTACACGTATTTTTTGGCAGCTGGCGACACCTGTTTCACGCATCGTTCAAATGACTGACTGTGCACGGAGGAACTGACATTGGCATGTCCACATAGCCATCACGTTCGGAGCTTGGTGAGTGGCACGTGAGGGCCGATTGTAACGCGTCGTCCCAGAATATGAACTCCTGCAGACTCTCCGCGATCTCAATTACTCTCGGAGTTCTCCTGGGACGGACGTTGGAGTCTGAACGCTCATTTTTTCCGCGGATGCACTTGTCAGGTAGTTAGTACCCTGGCCCTGGGTAGTCTAGAAATGGACCTGCGCGTTTATGATGCACCCCCGGTTTCGGTAAAGGACAGCTCGCGCTTTAGCCACGTTGGCTCAGAAGCTCCGAGAACCAAACAGCTGTGGGAGTCGGCCACGAATCTTCCTGACTCAAGCTGTCAGCGCAGTCAACCGATGCGACCCGGCATTACCCAGTACAGTGCAAAGTCTAGCGTCCGTCTCTGCGCGTCTCCTGGGACCCTCTCTCTCTTATTTTCACCCAAGCACCGGTATATATACGACACAGCCTAGATTATACAGCATTTCTAACTAGCAGCGTTTTGATTGGTGAACTCGCGCGGCGCAGTAGGCTATATTGTATGCCTGGACCATGATTGGTCAGTTGAGACAGCGGTCCTTGCTCGGGGGACGTGACGGGGTCAAAAGGTGCCACGTGCTTGCACCAGGCGGGAGAGTGCAGACGAGAGTTGTGAGGGGAGGGGCGTGGCGGGTGGCGGCACAGCAACTCGCCAGGATGGAGCCCTGCCGGCCAGAGGCGGTCGTCTGGGTATGTGGGGAATGCCACATTTTGATAGGGCTACATTCTCCGACGAGTTCACAGATAGGCCAGTTCCGGCGTGTGCGGTACGCTTATCAGCCGGATGCACGATGGGAATTCCTGAGATTCAGAACTCCGCTACACACCTAATACGTTCAACAGCAAACTGGCGCTCTGCTCTGTTATCGCTCTAGAGAAGTGTCTGGAGCACCATTTCGCTATGAGCATACCGGTCACTGGAGTGGAGGTACGGCATCACGATGCTCACGACTTCCCCATGCTGCAGCCGAGTGAGCTGCAGTTGGTGCAGCACATGCCGCGGTCTATCCAGCCAGTTGTGCTGCACCCTCGCGCGAAACCACATCTGATAGTGAACCCCCACGATTAATTAAACGATACGCCGGAGGTTTTTGCATGCAGTGTCTCCCAGGCTGTGATCTGATACGAATAGTGTAGGTACATGCACCGGCAGTTTTTGTCCGTGCTAACAACTAAGAGGGATGTGGAGAATATGCTAAACGACTGTGAGCTCCAATCAAGATATAACTGCGGTGCTCTATGCCGTCCAGTCAGTTGTGCTCCGCACCTTCGCGCGATGTTTGCCTTGGATATTTCGAGTGTTCATTGATTGATGTCAGACATATGTCCCTTTGAGGGGAAAAAATTGGCATCGATAGTCCCAGGGTGATCACGGCGAATTTCAATGATCACGGCGAATTTCAATCATTTTTTATCATCGACGTATATGATTTTCGTCTGAACGTGATGTTGAAGGGCTATCTGAATGTCATAAAGTGCAACGAATACCTACCTATTTGTTGCATGTTGAGACATTCAGATAGCCTTGCATTTGGTATGTGATGCAGATGCGTACAAAGCAGTCTCTCTCAATCATGCTGCTATGTAGTTCAAACAGCGAATAAATATGAAGCTTTCTCCATATTTATATGTCTAGTGAGTTATGCTGTAGACTTCAATTGAGTAAGTGCAGAAACCGCGGCTGTATCATGATCTTTACTTGTTTAAACCTCAGAGTTCCTTGTATGCCCCGAAATGGACATTTGGTAGTGTATTAGAAGACACAAGATATCCGATATTTTCTTACCTATCGATTCTTCGACAATATTGCCTCGTTTCAATGGACTCAGCTCGTCGAGACAAACAAAAAGAGATATTATTTGACCCACTTATCTGGATTGGTTCACACAGCCAATATGGCGCTGAAGGCCAAAACCAGATTCTTTTTCAAACGCATTTTGAGAAAAATGCCCATTGCCCAGCGATCTAATTTTTATGCCGAATTGTTAGGCACACATCAGGGCGTAATACAAACAGTAGCCGTTTTTGATAACACCACTTTGACAATTCTCGACACAAGCTATTGTGCATTCTGCCTAGTACCACTGTCCCTCTCCGAGCTGCACGTCATCGTGTTCGGCATGAACAGCTCATCCGCTTGCGGTGGATACGGCATCAGCGAGGGCCTGGTCCGGCTGAGTTTTGACGTCAATGGCAGTGTGCTTCTGCATTTGGTCAACTCCAGCCTCGCCACTGCCGACGTCCTAATCTCTTGGAAGCACTCCATAGTTGATCCAATATTTAAATCCGGTGACCCTACCAGCCCATCCAACTATCTGCCCATCTCTATCGTCTTTGCCAAGGTTGTGGAGCGTGCAGTTCACCAGCAGTTCTACGCCTACCTATCCAACAACCACCTCCTTTCTTCTACCCAGCATGGTGTCGGCCCCCGTCACTCAACGGCGCTGATATCCATATCTGACTAGATCCTGTTGGTCAATGATCGTGGTGAGATGTCCCTCCTTTACCTCCTGCACTTGAGCAAATGCTTTGATGTGATATACCATTCAAAACTCTTAACCAAATTAAGCCAGCACGGTATTGACACTTCATGGTTTTCGACCTATCTGAAGGATCACACCCAGAGTGTCAGCCTCGCTGACAGTCTCGGTATGAGCTTAAATTCAGTTCCACTTTCAAACAACATCGGCGTGTTTCAAGCCTCATCTTTCGGCCCTTTGCTCTACTGCGCCTTCGCCAGCGACCTCATTCTGTTCGCCGAAGTCGTTCAGTATGCAGCTGACACAAATTTTGGTCACCGGAAACAAAACTCGCATCCAAAGTATCGATTCTGTGTTAGAACACGTCCTGGCCTCCCTCGACATTTGGTTCCGCGGTAACGGTCTTTAAAGTAAATGCAGAGAAAACCCAGCTTATAATCTTTGGTAGCCAACAACATTTGCGCAATCACCCCAACTTCACAGTAACGTTTCGCGATCAACAATTGTTCCCCATTTCGGAAGCAAAAATCTAGGGCTCACTTTTGATCGCACCCTCAGCTAGGACTCGCATGTTTCAACCATCGCCAGACGATGTTTCGGAACTTTTGCCGGTCTATCGCATATTAGGGGCCACCTGCCACCATCTGTCATCTCTGTGCACGTCAATGCCTTGATGTTCTCTCAGATCCGCTACTGCATTTCGGTGTACGGAAATAGTACCAAAGGAAAATGTCTCAGATTAAAAAAATAAACTTGGTACAGTTGCCGGACGTTCATGGAGAGGGCGATACTATCTCGCTTGTCGGTACCCGTCACTCTCTTCTTTCGTTTCTTGGGGTGACACCCGTCACTCTTTTCATATTTCGCTTTCTAGTGGAGTGACACCAGTCACCCCACCCACCCTTCATATTCGCCGTACCTTCGTTCCCTGAGTTCCTGTGTGTTCTTCTTGTTTATTGAGATTTCATTAGGCATATTTTTTCCACATGATGGGGAAAAGCGGAAGAAAGATACCGACCCCAGCTCGCCACAGGACTCCGATTTTGAGTTTGCCCCGTTGACCACGCCAGATGACCATCTCGTGACTTCGGATGCCAAACCCCTCGACACAACCATTGATGACCCTCGCCAAACAATTCCTCTTGATGACGCCATGGAAGCCTCACCGACCCCTGCCCGTTCCAAGATCACGACCTCGCCTCGCATTCCGGACCAGACTATTACTCTCCACGCTGCTGACCCATGCCTGAACCAGACCACGTCCTCTCCACCTGCACCCATCGGACCCTACCTCGACAGTGGTGGGTCGTTCGTAGTCGTGAAGCCTGTCGAGGAATCCGTGTCCTTTCACCGTATCACCGTCTTCTGGCCGACTAAGCAACTCCTTGACATCTGCTCCCTAGCCAATCCCGACATCGAAGCACCTGCCAACAGAACCTTAGTGATTAAAACCCAATACCGAGCCCAGAACGAAGCCCTCCTCCGCACCACCACATTTTGTGGAAAATCCATCACGGTCACTCTCCATTCCAACCGCTACACCACCAATGGCACCGTCTTCGCGCCGGAGCTCCGCTTCAAGTCTGAGGAAGATATGCAGGCGGAGCTCAGGCCGGAAGGGGTGACCCACGTCCGACGTATCACTTCCTTCAAAGATGGCCAGAAACGTTAACGTGATCCTTGTTATTACCTTTATTTCTACCACTCTTCCCAAGACCCTCCTCGCCGGTTACATCCGATAGCAAGTCCGAGTCCTTACCCTCAATCCTCTCCGCTGTTTTAATTGCCAGTGCTTCGGCCATGGGAGTAAGACTTGTCGCCAACCAGCCAGATGCCCCAAGTGCGGCGATACACTTCATCCAGAATCCACCTGCTCCAAAGCTGCCCACTGCCTCAACTGTAACACATCCGACCACACATATGTCCAGTTTTGCGGAAGGAGGAGGTCTGCGCAGTCAAGCCCACGACCGGGGTGTCCATACCCTCAGGCCCCGCGGTTTGTCGAGGCCACCTCTCCATCAAATAGAACGTATGCCCAAGCTGCCACCATTGCTCCACCCACACGTCGAGTCAACACTCGTACCACTCACTACGCCTACACGAACCACCCTGGCTCAGAACCTGGTACAGCCCTATACATTAACCCGCGCCGTCTTTCCCGTCGAATCTTCACACCCGACTCGGGCGGGGGGTTGAAGACCTCCCTCTAAAGCTAAGCATCGCACGAAAACGGAAGAGGTGTCATCGGAAAGCGCTCGACGAGTAAGGTCCGGGTCCACCCTAGAAAACAACTTCCCCAAAAGTGACGTAACCAGGGGGGTTAGATTTTCACGACTTTTCACGACTTACATTATGTTTTTGACTGCGGGGAGTTCATTTTGGGGGATATATGAAAAATCAAAATTTATTTGGAATGAAGGACATCGAAATCGACCAGGGCTATAAATTGTTCGCCCCCCAAGAATACAAATTTTTTTTTTTTTTGGTTTGTTTTTTTTTTTTGGATAGGGAGGGGGAAGGTTTTGGAAGAATTTAAAAAAAAATTTTTATAAATTTTTTTAGAGATTTAAAAGAAAAAAATAATGGTAAAAAAAAAAAAAAAAAAAAAAAATTTTTTTTTTGAAAAAAAAAAAAAAAAAAATTTTAAAAAATATTTTTATTTAAAGTTTTAGTCCGCTATCCGCGAAAAACCTGGTTGAAGACCCCGAGACGGCACGGGTTAACAATGACTTTACACACAACCAAATTACACTCAATTCACCTTTACAGGTAGAAGCCTGCGCTTTACGACTACATGGAAGAAATGTAGATGTTTATTCGATCTATATTCTACCACATACAGGTAATGCAAACATTTTGATACAAATAGAAAACATCAAAACAGAATTTAGGAATCCTTGCATATCACTTGGCGATTTTAATGACCATAACCCAGCGTGGGATAGAACACCCAAACTTACAGACACTCGTGACCGCAGCATTGAACAAATTTTAGACTGACATAATTTAGTATTACTGAACACCGGACAGCCAACCTTTTTCACCTTGGACATAATACAGAAACAGTCATTAATTTATCAATATGCTCGCCAACTCTTGCCAATGATTTTGACTGAACAATTGACATCGACATTCACGACAGCGACCGCTATCACATCAAATTAATCCCACATTTTCAACAGTAGTCGATAGCATACCCAGTCTTATCCCCTGCTGGAAAATTTCCAAGGACGACTGGACAACTTTTCTGGAAGTTCCACATATTCAATGCAACCAGAAAATTTATCGCGTTGAAAACATCAACCAAGTTACAAAAACACTTCGAAGCAGCTTCCACCGCTATTCCACAAACAAAACCTTTCACAAAAAGAACACCAGTCCCCTGGTGGTCGATCGAAGTTTCCCGAGCAATAACCGCAGGAAAAAGAGTATTTAGAAAATATCTACGCCATCCCGACCAACAAAATTTAGCAAGCCGTAATTATGAACGTTCGAAGACACGCCGCATCATTCGCGAAGCTCGTTGCCGTTCATGGTCATTATATTTACAGCAACTCACCTCTCAAATACCTATAAGTATCTGGCAGTTAATCCGCCGATTATCAGGACGCTCTCCATTTAACACGCGCCCTGGAGGGCCTCTGAAAATTTCGCGCATTGGAGGTGGGGGGGGTCGGATTCCGCCACCCTAAGGTCTCGGCTCCTATTAGACTAGAGTAACGAAATTCATATGGTGGGTGGGCACGATAGTAAACTCTATTGTGTGCTGATTTCATAATCTTAAGTCAATATCTTCAAGGTCAAATGAGGTCAAAATAGCGAAATTTTCTGGTTTTGCGTCGCTTGGCTTGTCATTGTTATGGATCGCTGTGATTGTGTTTGGATGCTTAAAAATTGGCATTAATGATGTTTTGGACATTACTAATATACAATACAGATGCTAGATCCGCCATTTGACCTTAGGTCACCTATATAGGAGCACTTTATCAGGTCATTACCTACTCCAGTTACCGGAGCCGGGCTGCCCACCCGACTTCTCCATTGGGCGGCTCGGCACAATCGGCTTCGTAAAGAAAGGAGTGAAATGCATGAATAAAGTATGCAAACGTTAAGGCACATAATGACAAACAGTAGGTTTCCGGATGTGTGGGGAGTAACATGCAAAGTGACATCAATCGCATGACAGTCATTTGTATTTACCACAACAATCCAGTTGACCAAGTTTGGTTTCATTAGCCTGTCATGAACTTGACCTGACTTGACCTCGGCGACTTAACATGACTTTGAAATTATATAGCATAAAAATATGCATCAAACAAGTCGCTAGTTTTGTCAATAACACTTCCCTTTTGCCAATATACTGGAAGCGCATTGGCGCAGATTTTTGTTGTTTGGCGCTGTTAATTTTATTTTACTTTAACGGCCCCTACCTTGAAACAATTTTGGCTGATTTTGATTTTTCTTGCTTTAAACAATGCGCTGGTCATTTCTAAGCAGATACGCAAACAATGGCGTATATCTGCTGGTACAATATGGAGGTATGCACGAAAAATCGGAGGGGTGGGCGGATTTCGCCTTCCACCCCTTCAGGGCGTGTGTTAACCTGTTATGAACTTGACGTGACTTGACCTCGGTGACCTGACATGACTTTGAAGCAATGTAGCATAACAATATACCTCAAACAAGTCGCTAGTGTTGCCAAGAACACTTTCTTTTTGCCAATATACGGGAAGCGCATCAGCGTCGATATTTGCGGTCTAGCGCTGATATTTTGTTTTAATTTAATGACCCGTAACTCGAAATATTTTCGGTCCATTTGGATTGTTTCTTACTTTAGACAACGCGCCGGTCATTTCTAAGCAGATATACAAACAATGGCGTATATCGGCCGGTAAAATCTGGAGTTATCTACGAAAAACCAGAGAGGTGGGCGGATTTCGCCCCCACCCCCTCCAGGGCGCGTGTTAAATCACTCCCGGCCCTCAGAATTGAAAACACCACAATTACAGACTCACACACAATAGTACATACAATAGCGGACACCATGGCTCACGATAGCGCTGACAACTACAGACCGGATTTTCTTACAACATGTACAACACGCTTTTCACTTTTTTAGCACAATTCGATTCGAACAACACTGAAATATACAATATCCCTTGGCAAGTTTCAGAACTGGATACTGCAATATCCTCCGCCGGCAATACTTCTGTAAGCCCCGACAATTTACATTATTCCTTTCTCAGACATATTTCCAATGGCACAAAACATTACATATTACAAAGATGTAATGCATTATGGTCTGGCCATACTTTTCCCGAATCCTGGAAGGAAGCTCTCATCATTCCCATACCAAAACCCGGCAAAAGCCAACCCAACAATTTTCGACCCATCGCACTCAACAATTGTCTAAGAACACTTTTTGAACGTATGATTGTAAAAAGACCGACCTGGTGCTTAGAAACTTATATCTTTTATCTACTATTCAATGCGGCTTTCGTCATGGCCGCTGAGCAATAGATCATCTCATTCGATCAGAAATTGATATCCGCGTTGGCCATTAAAAAAGCTTGAACACACCACCGCAGTATTTTTAGACCTTAACAAAACGTATGATATGGTATGCAAACCGGCATTAATTTCCGAACTTCTTCACTTCGGCGTAAAAGGAAATTTAGCTCATTATGTGATAGGGTTTTTTTCTGGTCCCCACCATTTTCATCTCTGGTGCAGGTCAGCGATTTCCGAGTTACATTTCATGAAAAAACGGATTACCATAGTGAAGCTGTTTATTACCAGTCTTATTCAACATCATCATCAACGATATTTTCACCGATCTGCCACCTCAGGTATCATCTTCCCTTTTCGCAGATGACAGCGCTATTTGGTGCACAGATAGAAATGAAACACGTTGCTTAATCATACTTCAAAACGCACTTGACCGGATGCACCAATAGTCCATAAAATACGGCTTCACATTTTCACTACCAAAATCTGCCACTAAGATATTCAGCAATGCCCACGACCATGAATGCCCACGACCTCCATGCCCACGACCAGAAACACCACTTCACCCCGGAAACACTGGTATTCCTTTCGTAAATGTACTCAAATTTCTTGGTAGTATTTTTGAGCGTAGGGTTTCCATGCATCAGCACATAAAACACGTACAGACCAAATGTTTCCAAAGACTCAATTTCTTTCGCTGCATTACATCGTCATCATTGGGATCCGATCGTCGCACGCTTTTACAACTGTACACATCATTAGTTCTTCCCATCATATAATATGGTTCCATAGCTTACGCAGGTGGCAGTACCTCTGCTTTAAAAATTTTGGACACCAAACAAAATAAATTTATCCGAATAGCACTCGGTCCAATGACCACGTCCCCGATCACTTCTTTACAAACCGAATACGAAATTCCCCCATTACCTCTCCGAAGAATGGAATTAACACTAAGGTATGCCGAAAATTAAATTTAAAGACCACCACCTTGCATGTTTAGGTCCCGCCGAAAAGTGAACCGGCCTTACTATAGCTTCACGCATCAAAAACATTTTTTACACAACTCCAATACAATATTCCACATATTACTGCACTTCCTCCACCAACTACACCACTCTAGCAGATGACCGAATTTTTTTTAAATCTCACCACCACTCCCAAATCGCAGCTTCGTCCAGAACACATCAAACAAAAATTGACCAGTTTCGTTCTCGTTATTGACACGTTCATTTTGTTTTCACCGACGGATCCAAAGACGAAAATCACACAAGAAATGCCATTGTTTCAGATACATATGCACGACTACATCGCTTGCCAAACGGAACCTCCATATTCAACGCCCAATTGCACGCTATTCTCACTGCCCTTCGCTATGTCCGCAACCGTTCAATTTGTCACCCCATGCGCAATGTCGTCATTTGTTCGGACTCAAAATCTGTTCTTTAATCTATTTCTTCACTTTACTTTTCGCGCCATTGCTATATTTCCATTTATGACACACTTGAAACACTTCATCTGATGGGCATGAAGGTCCGTTTCCTGTGGGTGCCCAGTCACTGTGGCATTCCAGGGAACGAGGAAGCAGACCATTTCGCAAAACAATCATTGCAATTATCACACATCACAGAAATCCCACCACACTTTGACGCCATCAAATCAACAATACGACATAACACTCGGCACTTTTGGAACGAACAATGGAATGAAACTACAAGCCTGACACAATTTCGTCTCACCAAACCTGTCATCGAGAACTGGACCACATCATATAAAAAACACAGACAGGAAGAAAAAGTTCCATCGCGGCTCCGCATAAGTCACACCTTTCTCACTCATAGATATATTTACACTGCTTCACCTCGATCTTCATCCCCATTATGCAACACTCACCTTGCAGTTTCACATATTCTCCAACACTGTCAACATTACCACGATCACCGGAAAACACCTAACAACTACTGCCGTGCACACAGCATTCTCTTTTCTTTGCCCACATTTTTAGGAGACCAATGCCCTTTTCTCATAAAAGTACTTTTCATCTTTCTCCGACAATCAAACTTGGTCCAGGAATTATAATCTGACTTTTACATCGTAATTTTTTCTTCATTTCACGGCACGAAATGGCCTGAATAGATGGCCTGAGTAGACCGAAGTGCCAAATGTAATAAAATGAAATAAAACAAACTTTTGAGCAAACGTAATTTTCGGACGATCGACCTTTGATCATGTCACGGATCTGTTGAAGCGTCTTGGCTGGATGAGCGCTGAAAACTTGGCCTCATGCCACACGCTGTGTCTACTCCACAAGGTGCACCGACTACAGAAGCCGGCTTCATTAGCCGACACTATCTCAACAGTTGCCGAGCACCGTGGCCGCCACACCCGCCAGGATCGGGACCTATACGTCCCAAGGTCGCGTACAGAGATGGGCAGGCGCCGTTTTTGTTCCAGAGATCCTGCCCTATAGAACGAAATGTCACACGGACTGAGGCAACTGCCAGTTCCCACGTTTAGTCGCCGCCTTAGACGGCATTTGTGCATGGGATCGGTCAGATTGACCTGATTTGCTTCCTGACTTCTTATCATACTCGACCGCTTTCATACTCGACCTCTTTCATACTCGCTGTGTTGTCTTCATACCTGCTGACTTCTTAATATACTTGTAGTACTTGCTGACTCTTTCCGTGCCGCCGGAATGACGAGTTGTTATATGTTTTGATGTGTATCTGTGACAGCCCTTTTTCATGCGACATTTGTATTAAAAATCGACAATAGGCTGTAATAGCCATGAGTTTATTGTAGATTGCCCGAATTACGTCTTTGAGTAGTTCTCGGTTTTCGCGACAAATTGGCGCTTTATCTATTCTGTTAAATTAAACACTGACCCGAATTATGAGGTAAAATGGAGCCCGAAGTATGAGCTGGTGCCAATCGTGGGATTCTACTACGTCCCACATGCCCACCTTTGTTTAATGTTGCTATCATTGTCTGTTTCGAATCATTAAGTAGGTCGCATTTTATACCGTCTCTTTCCCTTGCCCACCATGTACTGTGGAAGGTGGCGATATCTCGTGCACGGACTGGGCCTAATACGTGATGTCATCAACGGTTTAGTGTAATCGAACGGTAACTACCCACGATAAACACAGTCATATTAGCATCACGGTATGATTGGGTCGCTGATGATATGATGCACTAACCATCGGCCATGCACCATATTTGCCAACTTCCTCAGTACAGAGAGGGGAAGCTACGATCTCGTTGGCGATTTGAAACGGAGAACGTTAGTGTCATGAAACAAGATCGAAATGTCAGGTGTGGCAATACATGGCAATTGATACCTTACTTATTGGCATGCTTCGGGTTACTGATTCATCTCATATAACAGACCAAAGGCTAATTCTCGCAAAAACATAACCTTTCCGCTTCATCCCTCTCTGCATAAATACGCAGAGAGGGACGAAGGGATGCGTAAATACGGTGGGGTGGGGTGGGGTGGGGTAGGGTGCCAAGTTGGAGCAACTATTGCCATGACAGCACAATACTGTCACAACACTTGACAGCATTGCATGATGAGGGGTGGGATGGACATGGACACGATACTCGTACACACACCTACGCCTACGCACCCGCCTGGAACAAAAACGATTCAGGTGGCCACCAAAGTCGAACTGCTGACTATCGCCTTGTCACGGTATGATTTCACGTTATACCTATATATACTGTGCTGTCGAGTCTAACCTAAAGGTTAGTCTGACCTAAGCTAACCTAAAGGTTAGGTTAGGTCAGCGGCCGGCCAACGAAGCACGGATTGGCCGGCCGCTGAGCACCAAATGAAGCGATCATGTCCGCTTAGGGGGCGGATTCCGGTGATCCGAAAAGCTAATCAAATACCCCACTCTTAACTTAAAATTATATACGTGGTCATGTTTTTAACAATTGTAAGCTATATTAAGTTACCAAAATTGTACCATGCAGTTAATACCGACTCAGTAGATTTCAGCCGAAGTAATACAATAGCCTCTCATATATCGAACGTATGTGTTTTGTGGATCGACATCCGGACTTATTTATTCGGTGTTTATGACTCATTCTTTTTACATGCATATTTATATATCTTTGAATGACGTGGTTAAAAATTCCCTCGAGATTGAATACATCAGAACTGAAATGATCGTTCATCAAAAAACAATAAGAAGCTTAAGTACCCTATATTTTCAGAATGGTGTTCAGGTTTTCCGAGAATCTAGTGGCAGGTTTCAACGAGGCGTGTTTTCCGATGACTTATTTGGTTGAGTTGACGTGTCATGACCTCAGTATTAATATACTAATGTGGCCACAGTACTGCAGTCGTAATCATGGATCCAATAGTTCGATCACAACCAGAGCATGGTCAGATACGCTTTTCATCAATATGTTCCTCATATCTCATGATAACATTTTTTACCCACCCTACTGACTGGATGCAGTGACATCATGTTAATTGTCACAACAACGGACCACGCCTTTTCAGTCGCAGTGAAGCAAGCAAACACAAACCAACAAACACACGTCCTCAACATGTTCCCAATACGCGTCGGGCCACCACCACGGCCTTCCGACAGCAGTGTTCCTCAAACCCTGCGACGTGTCGGGCCACAACCACGGCCTTCCGCCGGCGGTGTTCCTCAAACCCGGCGGCGCGCTGCAACACCGTCGTCGATTTCCCACAGCCGGCGGCGCCGGTCGGAACGCTCCAGTCCGTGGGTGGACACGGTGCGCACGTGCCGACGTGACGTCACCCGGTCAGCGCGCGCCAATATAGCGGCCGTGCGGCGGCGGCCACCTGAGACATCGTCGCCACGACGTCGCCAAGTCCGCGTCCGCTGAGGTGACCTGTCGTCGTGTCGCCTGTCGAGCCGGCGGCACGCACTTTGACGGCCAGCACAGCGCCCTCCGGTACACCGGCTCGTGGCTGGTACACAAACCACGCAGGTAACGCCACAGCGTCCCCCAGTACCCCGGCTCGTGGCTGGTACACAAACCACGCAGGTAACGCCACAGCGCCCTCCGGTACACCGGCTCGTGGCTGGTACACAAACCACGCAAGTAACGCCACAGCGCCCTCCGGTACACCGGCTCGTGGCTGGTACACAAACCACGCAGGTAACGCCACAGCGCCCTCCGGTACACCGGCTCGTGGCTGGTACACAAACCACGCAGGTAACGCCACAGCGCCCTCCGGTACACCGGCTCGTGGCTGGTACACAAACCACGCAGGTAACGCCACAGCGCCCTCCGGTACACCGGCTCGTGGCTGGTACACAAACCACGCAGGTAACGCCACAGCGTCCCCCAGTACCCCGGCTCGTGGCTGGTACACAAACCACGCAGGTAACGCCACAGCGTCCCCCAGTACCCCGGCTCGTGGCTGGTACATGTACCGCGCAGGTAACGCCACAGCGTCCCCCAGTACCCCGGTTCGTGGCTGGTACACAAACCACGCAGGTAACGCCACAGCGTCCCCCAGTACCCCGGCTCGTGGCTGGTACATGTACCGCGCGGGTAACGTCACAGTCGACCACGCGCACCTACAGACACATACAGCAAAACACATTTAATTGTGGCCGTCGTCGTTATGTTGACACAAGCCAGATTATCGTGATAATGCAACTGATTTGTATATCTTAAGCTGACATGCATTACATCACCTGCAAGCCAATCGAAATGCAGCGCTAATCCGAAGCTGTGTCAACATCGGGCAATGTTGACGTAAGCCTGTTTTATATAATTTGATCACCCTGGGCGATGTGGAACAGCCGGTCTTATCCTCTCGTCTCCAATGAACCACCTCACTTTTCCTTCTGACGTACAAATGCGCTACATCGACCAATGAGGGTGCGGGAGATCGCCGGACAGCGCAACAAAACTGATTGAGCATGGCTAGTGACCGTGAAGCGAGTGCTTTTATTGTGAGTGGAATGTGCGATGTTGTGTGCATCACCGGCAGGAAGGCAAGCCAACATTTCTGTAAGTGCGCAGTGATACATTAAAAACGCGAGAACGACCTGTGAAATGCAAGTAAGATGCATGCCGATATTTCGTCATGAAGGTGGCCTTAACATTGTCCTAAACCAAAATGATTAATTAATTACAGGGTTAATGGATGTGAATTTCCATGAAGTGGCACAAAAAAAAAACCAATGCTTCCTAGATTATCACCATTGGCTACTAGAGAATTCTGTGATGAAGTCAGCGCCCAGGGACAGATGCAAGGAGGGGGCATCGGAAGTACAATGACACGCTCGGAGCTCGATCTAGACTGTCTGTTTGGGGCGTTGTCTACCTTGACCGGGCCACCAAGTTCCGTCCGAGGGAAGGCCCGATCGATCACACCTAAGGGCGGAGTCAGGCGATACGTGCAGGATGCAGCATACCCCTGAGCCTATTACATGAGGAGTGTGTCTCCCACGGGAAAGTGGCCGCCCTCCGGGCGATCAAATGCTGGGAATCCTCTAGTGCACCACACCCCGTCGAATTTATCAGCCAGAGGTGGCCCTCAGAAGGCAAAGTGGCACCCAACCGGATATGTGCCCTCATGAAAATTCCTGGATCCGCCCCTGTCAGTACGCGGATGGTATCCAAATTTTGATCAGCGGTTCAAAATATCGTGTTAGAAATACCGCTTCGCGGATTAAAAGTGTCCCTGGTCTCCCTTGGTCTCTGGTTTGGAGTTAACGGCCTCAAAATGAATGCAGACAAAATTCAGCCGGATTATTTTCGGTGGTCAACCTGATGTCTGTATTGTCCCAAACCTAAATGCCAAATTTCTCGATCATCATCTCTCCCCTAGTCTGGAAGCAAAATCGTAGGTTCGTATTGGGTCGGACTCTCAACTGAAATTCTTGGAGAAATGTCGCACTCATAGCCAGCTTTTGCTTCGTGTATTTTTGCTGGTCTGCCACATCGGAAGCTGCTGGTCACCTACCTACCAGCGTCAGCACTACTCTTGTAGCAATGCACATCCGCTACTGCATCACAATGCATGGGAACAATGCTCAAACCAATCTCTCTCGGTTCCGAAATGTTTTAAGTTGTTCTGCTGTGGTCAGATTTGGTTGCGTATGTTATGCAGTAGGGGACATTCATAACATACAGCAGTAGCGGTATGTTATGGCTGTCGGCGTGGACTTTGTGACGTATGCACAACACCGGTGCACTGACGTGCCAGGTGAGGCGTGTTGGCGAGCCTGGGGGGGGGGGATCGCGGCTGTTCGGTGAATTTCTCACCGTTGGAGAGACCCACCTGAGACCCACCAGACAAGACGAAGATTAACGTGCGGCCCGGCCTAGAACTGAGACGAAGAAGCGTCGTTTTACCTGCCGGCCACCAGTGCTATATGACACCCCGCGACACGGCCTGAAACAGTTGCCTGTGCCGCCCCTCAGTCCTACACGTTTTGCTGCGCTACAGACGTCCAGTTGGCGCCGTGAGCCGTCCATGCACCTGCTGTCTGTGCACACGTTTATGTGCTTGGGTGTGTGAACTGTGTATCCACGACTCCTTTCCTTTGCTATCTTATTTTGTTTGTAATGTCGAGGATCTGCAATAGCAAGAAGTTCATCGCAGATTGCCCTAATACAAGTCTTCGATCTTTGACCTTTGCGTGCTTCAACATATTGCCCCGAGTCGCATCATTTTCACTTTTTGTTCCTCACACTGTTCTTGAAAAGATTCAGTTTACAATTTCAAGGTCTTCATTGGTAATTGCACTATTTGTTGCGCTACGAGTTTGTCAGCAGGATAACATAAACATCGTCATATGCGGTGGAAATATTATCCAACTGCCATCCACGTTTGCAACATTAATTGCAATGCTTGAAACTCTTCCGACAAAATACGTCAGATTATTACTTCACCTGCGCCTCTCGGTAAATTCGCATGCCCCCAATAAGTGTATCCGTGGATAGCGAAAACAGGCGCACGGCAGCGTGCATCAGTTTAGCATACATTTTCTCACATCAGTTTGACATGTGTGAAAATGTTGAGGTGGAATCGTCCACGGTCATCGAGTTAATCAAAGTCAAGTGGGGTGACCTCCACCGTCACGCTTTAAAGGGAAAGGGTATTCGATTGAAACTGTCACCATTTGTTCAACTTTAGAGACGCAACAAGGCACATCAAAAGAATTTAGAAATTTGCGTTTTTATGCCTTACTTGTTTTGCACATTTGCCTATTGGGACCAAAATAGAAGATCCTGGCGAAGATATGCAATTTGTACGAGGCTAGAGGTTACCTAATGCAACGTTTCTCAATATCCTCCACCCATTAGAAAAGAAAACATACATATTTTTTCTTCAACTCTCACGAAAAGTACAATAGTTCTTTTCGGTGGGTGGGGGAGGGAAACATATTGCTACCCTGGTCCATATAACCTACATTTTCTGACTCCAAATAAGTTTCGTTTGATCTTTTTTTTCAAGCTGTACTCCCCGGATAAAAAACATGACTTCAATCGTTGCCCACATAGACCGCTCCTAGCGACGTCACTTTTTAAGTGGATAAAATATTGTGGATGATTACTGGTCCTACTCGTCGAGAGCTTTCCGATGTCCCGTCTTACGTTTTCGTGCGACGCTTAGTTTGAAAATTAGAGGATGGCTTATAAAGAACCCCATGACGGAGTGTGAGTATCTGACCGGAATGACCCCATGACGGAGTGTGAGTATCTGACCGGAATGACCCCATGACGGACTGTGAGTATCTGACCGGAATGACCCCATGACGGAGTGTGAGTATCTGACCGGAATGACCGGACGAGAAGGCTTTAGTCAGAATTATTGCTGGGATAGCTTAGTGGACCAAGTTTCCATTGCGAAACAGAGCTTGTGTGAACTCTGGCCCCACCATCCGAACCGTGAATTCCAGTTCAACGGCAGCATTCTGACGAATATTTGAATGTGCCGTAAATTGATCAACATGGCCGTCCCGATACCTCGTCCCCGGCCTTCTCGGGTGTCAGTTGTCAACTGACCCTGCCAGTCTGGGACTAAATGCAAGCGCGTGAAGCAACTCAAACCAGTCTTGCCAGGTCAGGCGATATTAATGCAAGCCAGCGCTCTAACCAACTGAACTACTGGTGCAGCGCTAGTCCAATGATGTCTTATTTTTCAAACGTGCAGAGAAATAAAAAGCTTACATTTCTCCTGTTGCAAAACGCACGGCTAGCCAATTTCTGCGAAAAGCCAATGGCGCAAGTCTTCATTAGCTGAGGCGCTACACACATGTGTATTGATGCGGCATCCAAGATACGTCGCACCATTGCAAACGTGCGCTTCTCCCCGGAGCGCACCTTGCCGGACCGCCCAGCACACAGAAGCCGCCGCCGTGTATATTGATGCGGCATCCCAGATACATCGCACCATTGTGAACGTGCGCTTCTCTCTGGGGTACACCTTGTCGCGCCGCCCACAGCACACACACACAGAGGCAGCCACCAGCGGCCGGGCGAGTGCGCCCATCTGTCACAGGGGGCCACCCGAGGATGGCTCGGATCGCTGCCGCGGGACGATTTGTCGCGCCCGCCGTCCGGCTGTGTCGACGGCTCGGCAGACTGAATGGCGCCGGCGACGGGTGGCACGCCGGCGACGACGGGTGGCGAGCCTACGACGGGTGGCGCGCTGGCGACGACGGGTGGCGAGCAGGCGACGACGGGTGGCGCGCTGGCGACGACGTGTGGCGAGCAGGCGACGACGGGTGGCGAGCAGGCGACGACGGGTGGCGCGCTGGCGACGACGGGTGGCGAGCAGGCGACGACGGTGGCGAGCAGGCGACGACGGGTGGCGCGCTGGCGACGACGGGTGGCGCGTCGGCGACGACGGGTGGCGCGCTGGCGACGACGGGTGGCACGCCGGCGACGACGGGTGGCGAGCCTACGACGGGTGGCGCGCTGGCGACGACGGGTGGCGAGCAGGCGACGACGGGTGGCGCGTCGGCGACGGATGGCGAGCCTGCGACGGGTGGCGCGCCGGGGACGGGTGGCGCGCTGGGGACGGGTGGCGCGCTGGCTGCGCACAACCAAGCGCCGGACACGGCTGTTGGCTGATTGATATTATTTCCGACCAGCACAGGAAGTGGCACGGTGTCTGGTCCAGAGTTCGGGAAGCAGGCATCTCAAATTTGGCCGCGGTCATTAGCGCGTGCAACCGTTTGTTGGCGAACCGAGCCAACCTCACACCGAGTGTACGTTATTGGGCCATGGCAAGTGGGCGCGCTACCCTGCCGCCAATACATTACAATGAAGTTGGTGGCTGCATTGCAGTGCAATGCAACATGGCAATGCAATGTAGTGAAACCAACGGTGCTTCTTCATATGCTACTGAGGTGGCATGTGCCCTCTGAGTGTTGGCTTTGCCACCAATAACACTGATCAACACAATTGTCATGGCACAAGGTATTTCTATGCATTTTCATTAACTTAGGGGTGCTGAATCAAAATCTGGCACTAAGTTGTGCTCATAACATCAGGTTTTTGAGATATACAACTTTGCATTTTCACAAGAAACAATTTGATGGTCATGATAAGCAGGTTTTTGATATAGAAAATTCTACGTTTCCACAAGATACAGCCATGTTTGCTTTTTCACAAGAAACACAAAGTTATGAGAGGAAATGCACATAAGCATGTAAGAATAAAATGTTAAGATAACAAAGTATGTCCAAAAAGTCTATTCATTGTGGTCACTGGCCAAAGTTCCTCTTCTTTGCCGATCTCCGATGTACGGCTTCTGGAATATCTTTCATAAAGCTCCAGCAGTAATCTTCCATCATGCTTGAGTCCTATCGGCCTAGGTAACGTTCTTCCATTACTTTAATGTCTTGATGAAAACGTCCGCTTTGCTCTTCGTTCACATCGCCCAGATTTTCTGGAAACTCTCCCAAGTGACTGTGTAAGTAGTGCACTTTGATGTTCATTCTGCATCCAAGTGCTTACAAACTCAAGAGGAGCTCCTTGATCTTGATAGTTGTCAGCTTTTCTGTTCCGAGGAAATCCTGCACCACATCCGAGAATGCATTCCAAGCTCTAGCCTCTGCTTGTCATTGTTGTGACAAAGTGGTGATCCCTCAGGAGTATTCTTATTTGAGGTCCATCAAATATTCCTGTCTTTTTCGTCTTGTCACTGAGACTTCGAAAGGTTGGACATATATACCAAGTTTAATGTGCTGTGGGGGAAAGATAATCCTTTCCTTGTCAACCAGAAGGTCATTAATGATGTTCTTGTCACCAGGCGTCGAACTCTTTCTTGGTGACCATTCCTTTGTCACCCAGTGCTCTACCGTAGCCCTACTGTCCCAGTAGCACAGGAAACAGGGGTATTTTGTGTAATTGGTCTTGCTGGCCCAGCAGGAAGTTCACCATTTTCAAGTCCGCATAAATTACCCAACCAAGAACATGGTTTTGCAATCTCTCCAGAACAATCCCGATGTTGGCATGCTGTTCATTCATCTTTACAGAATGTCCTATTGGGTTTGAACCATATATGTTTCCGTTGTGCGGTAAAACACATTTCAAGCTCCTTTTAATGCTGTCAATAAAAAACTTCCACTGACTTGAATCATATGCAGGTAATCCCATAATGATAAAAATCCCTTCAACATAATTACAATAAACAAGCTGACCGTCTGAATGGAAATATTTCCGCAGTTCCGCTTCTCTGTTACCATAAAAGGAGGATAAAAGATTGCTGAAACCTGGCACTAGTGCCAGGTTTCAGAAGTCTTTTCTCTTGCAGCCTGGAAGCCAACAATTCAACAGACTGCTTTGGAAAATGCAAATATCTGACCAGATCATTTAATTCATGCTGACTAAACTGACACACTTTACCACAATCGGCATCAGATGGCTTAAAAAGAGCAGTCTCATCATCTTTATCTGTAGAAGCCGATTGAATTGAGGGATTCAACATCAATCTTAAGCAGCTCAATAATTACAGGCACTGGTATTTCCTCAGTGTGCAACTGGTCGAGTGGTAGATGGGATATCTGGGTACTGCAAATATTGTCGCCAAAGCCTTATATAAACGCATTACCGGATGTTGTTGGCGAATGGTGCGCTCGCGGGTACATAATAGGTGATGCGCTCGTGTGGATTTAAATGGTGCAGTACCGCGTACTGGGTTTAGTCTATTTGAAGTCTGTATACTGCACAGAATGTGGAGTGAGGTACCTCGTGCTCACTACACCATAGGTATATCACAGTGGTTCAGTGCAGTGTCCACACCTGACAAATTCAACAACAAAAACAGTACGTGGTCAAAAACCTTGCAAATAGTGGCGAAAAGTTACTTTTTTGTAAAATACCGATAGCACAAAAATGTGATGGGATAAAGCAAATCTGAGTTCAGATTTAGAATCAGCACCATAAAATTAGTCCAAAGCTGCTCTGAGTTTCCCTGCCAAATATTTTGTTTTGTTTTGTAGACCAGTGTAACTTCAACCTTTAACATGGGACCTTATGGAGTTTGTCACCCAATCAATTGGGCCTACCATTTGTCTCCATGTATTCTGCTCCCTTAAATAATTTCCAGAAATAAATGCCCATGGGTGAAATGCAATATGTAAGGAATTAACATAGCACATCGTCAGCACCTACCCCATCTGGTCCATGAATCCATTCACATGACGACTCATTTAGGCGTTCCCAGGATAATATTTTCAAAGAACGACATCAGCAAACTTTCCCCCGGTTACTCTTGCGCTCCAAACACTTAGGTCAGGTCAGATCGTGTTGGATAGGTTAGGTTAGGTCAAGCTAGCTTAGGCTAAGCTACGTTAGTGTAGATTAGCCAATTTTGGGTTAGCTCAGTTCAAACCTGGATCAGAACGTAGTGGCCTAGATCAATCTTGAACACATTGGAGGATTAACGTGCCTGTAATAGTAAATAGGTGCACCCCAGTGCCGCATTCACCAAGCACACTAGTACTCGTGCTATCTGGCGACAATAGTTAACTAGGGAACCCCGGTGCAACATTTAGTATGCTGACACCAACATTTAGTATGCTGTGCACCAGTGCCATCTGGCGACTATAACGTAAATAAGTGCGCTCCGGTGCAGCACTCGACAGGCGCACTTGTACTATTGCCATCTGGTGCTTGTAGAATATGTAGATGCATCCCGGTGCAGCATTCAACAAGTGCACTTGTACTAGTGCCCTCTTGTGATAATGGTATATATAGGCGCGCTCCGGTGCAGCATTCAACAAGTGCACTTGCACTAGTGCCCTCTTGCGATAATGGTATATATAGGCGCGCTCCGGTGCAGCATTCAACATGTGCACTTGTACTAGTGCCCTCTTGTGATAATGGTATATATAGGCGCGCTCCGGTGCAGCGTTCAACATGTGCACTTGTACTAGTGCCCTCTTGTGATAATGGTATATATAGGCGCGCTCCGGTGCAGCGTTCAACATGTGCACTTGTACTAGTGCCCTCTTGTGATAATGGTATATATAGACGCGCTCCGGTGCAGCGTTCAACAAGTGCACTTGCACTAGTGCCCTCTTGTGATAATGGTTATATATAGGCGCGCTCCGGTGCAGCATTCAACAAGTGCACTTGCACTAGTGCCCTCTTGTGATAATGGTTATATAGGCGCGCTCCGGTGCAGCATTCAACAAGTGCACTTGCTAGTGCCCTCTTGTGATAATGGTTTTAGACGCGCTCCGGTGCAGCGTTCAACAAGTGCACTTGTACTAGTGCCCTCTTGTGATAATGGTATATATAGGCGCGCTCCGGTGCAGCGTTCAACATGTGCACTTGTACTAGTGCCCTCTTGTGATAATGGTATATATAGACGCGCTCCGGTGCAGCGTTCAACAAGTGCACTTGCACTAGTGCCCTCTTGTGATAATGGTATATATAGACGCGCTCCGGTGCATCATTCAACATGTGCACTTGCACTAGTGCCCTCTTGTGATAATGGTATATATAGGCGCGCTCCGGTGCAGCGTTCAACAAGTGCATTTATACTAGTGCAATCTAGCGTTCATAGTATACCCATTCATAGCATAGCGTTCATAGGTGCACCCAGGTGCAGCATTGAACAGGCGCACTTGTACCAGTGCCATCTAGCGATTATTCAAAATCGCAGATACTCTTTCGGCACAATTTCAGTGCAATCGGACCAACGAGCTGCACATGAGCGACACCGATGCAACGAGAGAACGAATCGCGTCGGAATTATCTGTCATCAATGAGTTTGGCATGCAAATAGTGGATTTTTACGTAGCTGCGGAAGCTCATTCTGCCCTGGTGGATATCAATGATCAACATGCTTAATTAATCAGATTCACTATGGGTAAAGCGAAACCTTTTCTGTTTTTCTACAATATGCATGTGGTTATGGTGTGTATCAAGGAAACATTCCTGAATACCAAGCGATATCCTGCACCACACTTTACTAGGAATTAATGCTTTCTATTGATTTCATACTTTTCATTTCAGTTTCTGAGTCTTGGTCACGTAACAACCAGAAAAGACACCATGCGATCCTAATGGTGAAAGAAGTCAGAAATGAGGCAGATAAGGACAAAGGGAGCCTGGAGTCACGGTTTTCTCGTTGAGGTGTCAGCAAGCCGAGTTATGGCGGCGGTTCTCCGGCGGAGACCCGTCGGCGATTCTTGCCCAATATCACGCCTGAGAGTGTCGCCAGCTGCTGGCGACTGGTCGGCGATTCTTGCCCAATATCACGCCTGAGAGTGTCGCCAGCTGCTGGCGACTGGTCGGCGATTCTTGCCCAATATCACGCCTGAGAGTGTCGCCAGCTGCTGGCGACTGGTCGGCGATTCTTGCCCAATATCACGCCTGAGGGTGTCGCCAGCTGCTGGCGACTGGTCGGCGATTCTTGCCCAATCACGCCTGAGAGTGTCGCCAGCTGCTGGCGACTGGTCGGCGATTCTTGCCCAATATCACGCCTTTGCCCAATATCACGCCTGAGGGTGTCGCCAGCTGCTGGCGACTGGTCGGCGATTCTTGCCCAATCACGCCTGAGAGTGTCGCCAGCTGCTGGCGACTGGTCGGCGATTCTTGCCCAATATCACGCCTGAGAGTGTCGCCAGCTGCTGGCGACTGGTCGGCGCACTTGCTCGACCTTCTTTTGCGGCAGACGGCAAGTGCGGCAGTCGTCCCTCTCTCTGTCTCTCCCCCTCCCCTCTCTCTCTCTCTCTCTCTCTCTCTCTCTCACCTTTTCTCTCTCTTTTCTCTCTCTCTCTCTCTCGCTCTGTCGTTCAATTCGGAGTATGACGATTAGATTCGCCCCGGGGTTGTCCCGGCAACCGGTTGTAGAGTAACTTGGATCCGATCCGATATCATGGACCCAGTTGTGGACACTTCCGGGTCACGGAAGCCATTTGTAGGCACGTTGGTAGAGCGTGGTTGTGATCTCCTCTATGCGATAACTGTTTCTCAATTCACCTCTTCTCAAAACCGCAAGTTTTCAAATCCAAGGGCCGTTATTCAGCATCACCAGCCGTTAATGTCCTTGCATTGTTCGGGCGGATCATTTAACCAAACGGTCAGCCTTGTGCAACAGTTTCGACGGTTCCTCAGTGACACCAAAATCAACAAGAGTTCGTACCTCGAAATCCACAGGTAGTCATGACTGACAACGACGGCCAGCCGTCCAGCCGGACGGTTGGCTCATCCCTGTATATCAGCTGCATCCTAACGCGTCAATCGTCAAGTCGCGTCTCGGATGAGCCGCGCGCACGAGAGGAACTTCAGTCATTACGGAGAGAAGGAAACGCTTCGGTCCGCCGACACCACCTATTGCGCAACACGGCGATGGGAGGGATGCGGTCATCGCACTCCGACCAGCCCCTGCCCTATATGTGCCGTATGGCACAATGCTGAAATGAGTGTCACGATGACACCCGACTGTGTCATGGCACAATGACACAGCCTCAACTGGCCGGCCTATCGTTCGATGAGAGCGGATTTTGACTGAAGAAAAAAAAACACTATTGCCACCACGTGTTGCAGATCGAGGTCAGGTCGACGTCAGTGCGCCGGCAGGTACTGACCGGAGTCTGGGAACCGCTCAGAGCGCCGATCCCATGGTACATGGGGGCAGCCGTGATTAGGCTGCTGAACGCATTCGAAGAAGAGGTTCAAAATTAACTTCCTGCCATAACATCGATTTCCTCGTAGATCTTTCCAACACATTCAGGCAGCATTCCGACGTGTGAATTGTCGCAATTTATATTTGTTTCACTCTGAAGCCGTCCTGTTGGCGATGTGGGCGGGTGGTGACAAGATGATTTGCCGGGACGCTATCGGAAAATGATCGAAGGTCGCGCTCTAGTGAGCAATGATAGCGATCAGTTGCACCAATTCCCTTTTCCAAATATTAAAGTCAACGCACTGAATTGCCATGAGGTATCCGACTGGTCCACCATCGCCATGATATATCCTCTCGTTCATCAAGAGCTGACGGGGGCCGATATCAGTCAGCTGAAAACACACTCAGTGAACGTCCGTGCGTGTCACCTGCCTAGTCTACATCCGAGCCTCATACCTCACTGTGCGTGTCACCTGCCTAGTCCACACCCGAGCCTCAGACCTCACTGTGCGTGTCACCTGCCTAGTCTACACCCGAGCCTCAGACCTCACTGTGCGTGTCACCTGCCTAGTCTACACCCGAGCCTCAGACCTCACTGTGCGTGTCACCTGCCTAGTCCACACCCGAGCCTCAGACCTCACTGTGCGTGTCACCTGCCTAGTCCACACCAGAGCCTCAACCTCACTGTGCGTGTCACCTGCCTAGTCCACACCCGAGCCTCAGACCTCACTGTGCGTGTCACCTGCCTAGTCTACACCAGAGCCTCAGACCTCACTGTGCGTGTCACCTGCCTAGTCACACCCAGCCTCACCCCCCACCCTACCGCCTGTCCACCCGGCCTCAGACCTCACTGTGCGTGTCACCTGCCTAGTCTACATCCGAGCCTCATACCTCACTGTGCGTGTCACCTGCCTAGTCCACACCCGAGCCTCAGACCTCACTGTGCGTGTCACCTGCCTAGTCTACATCCGAGCCTCATACCTCACTGTGCGTGTCACCTGCCTAGTCCACACCCGAGCCTCAGACCTCACTGTGCGTGTCACCTGCCTAGTCTACACCCGAGCCTCAGACCTCACTGTGCGTGTCACCTGCCTAGTCTACACCAGAGCCTCAGACCTCACTGTGCGTGTCACCTGCCTAGTCCACACCCGAGCCTCAGACCTCACTGTGCGTGTCACCTGCCTAGTCCACACCAGAGCCTCAACCTCACTGTGCGTGTCACCTGCCTAGTCCACACTCGAGCCTCAGACCTCACTGTGCGTGTCACCTGCCTAGTCCACACCCGAGCCTCAGACCTCACTGTGCGTGTCACCTGCCTAGTCTACACCAGAGCCTCAGACCGCACTGTGCGTGTCACCTGCCTAGTCTACACCCGAGCCTCAGACCTCACTGTGCGTGTCACCTGCCTAGTCTACACCAGAGCCTCAGACCGCACTGTGCGTGAGGTTATCAACTCATGTGTGAGTGACCGTAGACGGAGATCGGAAGCGCCACGAGCAGACTTATACCTGAATCAAAAACTGCCAGACGCTAGGAACGTAGCCAGAAACTTTCTGACGAAAGGGTGGATTTTGCGAAGTGGCCTGGATTATTCCCACGAATTTAAGGAGTCCGGATTTTGGCATATGAAAACGTCCTTGGAAAAACGTTGCTTGAATATTCAGTCCGGGTCCGTAAACGCTTGCATGTGCCCGTTGATTCCTATAAGGGCCAGCACACATTCGCAAGAGCCCATTCACGTTTGTAAGGGTTCAAACAAGGGTGTAAGGTTTTTAGGAACCCAACAATAACACGGCGACCACAAACGGAGATATTGCCCTTTATATCTTCGTCATGGCAATTTCATTGGAGATTACGTATGGGACCCTGGCGAGCCCCTTCAGGTCACGTCAGGACGCCGTGGGACCCCAATGAGTGGGCGACACTCCAGCCAAGCGGGCCACCAAGCACCCGTTGCCCGTTGACTACGTCTCTGTCAGAGCTGCCCATACTCTAGTCGAAGAAAGGCCGTTGTTTCTCGAGTTCCGATTGTATCGTCCAGTTCGTTGTATGAATTGTTCATGGCATGTGTTGAGTCGGAAGGTCTGTGAATCGTGTTGTCTGGATATATTACAGGTGACTTGTGATAATGTACGTGTTTTTAGCAAGTCATGATGCAAAAGTGCCAGCTTATAATAACAATAATCTGACTATGATGTAGGGTATGCAACGCCATCAATTTCATAGGCTTTCCTTAGACAGTTCACCAGCAGGCTTGCTTCATAACATTTCGTCACCTGGTGGTTGAACCGTTGCCATTGCTCTTCAGTTTTTCCGTTGCGTTAGATTGGGAATGCTTTTCTGGTGCACTGTGATCCTCACCACCCAACACACAAAGATAGGCAGGCCATCTTTGTTCAGGCAGGACAAACCACAAAATTGATACACCCTAAATTGTAGTATTATATTTATGCACCAAAGGAATTCTTGGTCCGGAGTATAGCAATTCCAACAGTACTTAAATGTGGCACAATTATGGAAGAAGCGCTTGATATTTGCAGTTACCACAAATAGATTCACTGGTGGGAAATTATGCTCCCGTTCATTTTGAAAGAGAGCAAGTTCGATTTTTATACAAGATTATTTGAAATATTCGAGGTTTTCTGTCAACTTGGTTCGTAGCTCCTTGTGAAAATACATGGTAAAACTTTGAAGTTCGATAAAAAGGTAGGAAACAGTGAAACAGAAAAGCATGAATTGCATAGAAATACAGCAACGTCCGATAGAAAACGTTAGACATTGGAATACAGTCCGTTAGATTGGTTGGTGTACGAATGCCTTGCTTATCCTAACCACAGATATAACTATGAATCGAATTGCCACCCCGGTAGCTCAGTTGGTTAGAGCGCTGGCCGGCACTGGTCTCCCCTGTAGTGGCAACACAGGGTTCGAGTTGCTTCGTGAGCTCACATTTAGCCCCCGGCCGGGGGTATCAGTTTGCAGCTGGCCCGATAAGGCCGGGGACGAGCTACCGGGCGGCCGTGTCGGTGCATTGGCGGGACGTTTAACTTTCGGTCTAAATTCTGCCGTTGAACTGGAGTTCATGAATCGGGTGGTGGGGCCAGGGTTCACGCAACAAGCTCTGCTTAGCAATAGAACCCTGGTTCCTCAAGCCACCCCAGCAACAATTCGGATTAAATTTATTTATTTAAAAAACATTCCCTGTGTGTAGCGCATGCAGTGCGCTGTACACAGCGCTACTCAACACTCGCAACTTGTACTGCCTCGATTTCCGGCAAACAGATGCACTCTACAAATCAACCGATCATGTTTATATGAGATGACATAAGTAGCTACAAATCATATTCAGGCAACCAAACTTGATTTCTCATGGCCAAAGAGCTAGTCCATGAACTGTCTCATGAATAGTCAGAAGTCTTAATTTGTTAGAAAAGTATCGGCAGGCTTATGGGAATGGTAGCACACAGGTCCAATGAATGAAGTGAGGGAGAACACCCCAACGATTGCCAAGTTAACTGAAGTCTGGTGTCGGTTCCAGAAGATGCGTTTCTCATTGGTGGGCGTAGTGGCATGTGCCACCACGTGTCTGCTGCTGACATCAATGGCCGAATCAGCGCCAGCTGACGGCTGCCGGCCAGAGTTTTACGACCAGCTGCCTGTGCGGACGCAGAAGATCTGCACCAAGATCATGGCCTTGCGGGAAGTGCAGCAAGCAATGGAGGGCTATCTAGAAGATGAATGTAAGTCGTCCACTGCTAACGCAATAAATGTCTGGCTTGTGTACTGGCATGTGTCTGGGACACACTGGAGCGGTTGACTTTGCGCTGCTTTGGGTGCAGCGTACTAAAACAAAGTTATGTACACACGATACTAATTTAAAATTGACATTGTCACAATGACATATATCAAACACACATTCCTTATGTCAGTAGGAAACACCGCCTTTAAGCTTGAAAAAATACGATGTTGTAAATACATCAACAAGATTAAGTCTTCTAAATCTTTCCAATTTTATTGTTTTTCAAATGCATCATTAGCACAACATAGCAAGTCATAACACAGGCAGCTGTCGTAAGCATAAATGTTTGCAAGGCTGTTAGGGTGTTGCAAGGCTGTTAGGGTTTTGCAAGGCTGTTAGGGTGTTGCAAGGCTGTTAGGGTGTTGCAAGGCTGTTAGGGTGTTGCAAGGCTGTTGGGGTGTTGCAAGGCTGTTAGCTGGACAGGTACACGTGACATAGCGTGACTTAGCTGGGCGTGACTTAGCGTCACCCCAGAAGACTTGTCGGCTTGTGAGACATCGCGATGCTAGGCTTGGCACTGACATTGAATTGATGTTCATTTTTATTCTGGGATACGCGAAAATATTGCTTTTCTGGCACTATGTTGAAAGTGTTCAATGCAAGGTTAGCACTCGAACTCGGTTAACCTACAAGCTATGAGTCTAAGTGCATCATTTCGCACATCTATTCAAATATTTTTAGAATGACTATAGCGACAATTTCAATTTGTTTCTGCACAGAGAGCGATTAAACAAGAAAACTCTTCATTCTTGTAACAACAAACTTTACCTGTTAGTGCAACACAAAACTTGGCAATCTTGAGATTGACCTGGGAGTGCTCTGACCAGTGCTCTGACATGTTCTATTGCCTTGGCTGCCACTGTTGGCAGCCAAGGCAATAGAACCCGAAAGTCAGCGAATAGGGATAGCAGTAGTTCAAGGAGGCAGAGTGGTGGTTCATCCAGTGATGAAAGAGCTCCTAAACATGAAAAAGCCAAAGGTGGTTATGTAACATACGTTAAGTGTATGATGCTCAATGCAGAGAGTATTCGATTCAAGTTTTACGAGTTCAAGTGTTATGTTGCTGAGGAGGAACCAGATTTTGCTTACATTACGGAGACATGGGTTGGTGAAGGGAATTTTGGGGATAACTTGCAGGACTATGAGATCCAGGGATGCGTTATGTTTTTGTACAATAGGGGTCCAGCAGTGAAAGGGGGTGGTGTAATGCTTTATGTGAATAGCTTATTCAGTTCTCAAAAAGTAGCAGATGGGATACAAAATGTGTCTCTGGGGCCCATTTGGCTTGATGTCGCTGTGGGAAAATGCAACAGCAATAAACCGAGGATAGTAGCTTTCTACCGATCATGAAACCAGTCACATTCTCGGTAACTGGACCTTGATAATGTGATTTGCGAGAAAATAAGTAGAAACTTTCAGAGGAAATGACTTCTTTTTGGTGACTTTAAATCTGAAAGGATATCCAAATGTTGGTGTTGGCTCCCATCATGCAAAATGTCTAGGAAATGCCTTGAAGAGGACTTGTTCTTACACCAGTTTGCAACGGAACCGACCAGGCATGGCTCATTCTTGGACCTTGTCTTCTCGGATTTAAGTGACTTAGTTCAAGACTTGACTGTAGGAGAAACTCTGGGAAGGAGTGACCATAACATAGTTGCATTCAAGGCACATGTAGTGGGAACCATTAAGGATAATTTGGTAAAGGTTCCTAATTTCAACAGAGCAGACTTTGATTGCTTGAGAGCGGGTTTAAGTGCCATACAATGGGAAGAAGAATTCTGCAATTTAAACGCCTGTGAAATGTGGGGAAATTTCAAATCTTACTTAAAGGAAATTCAGATTAGACATGTCCTTCAAAAGGAAAGGCGGAACAGAAGAGTAGGCCTACACCAGACTTGATAAAAACAACTAAGGCTAAGAAGGCTACATTTAGAGTGTTTAAGGAAGCTTTAAATATTGTAAATCTAAGGTCGTATCGAAAAGCTAGGGACACCGTAAAGAAGAGAAAAAAAACGGAGCAGCAAAGCGAGCAAAAGAATTGGATTGGGATAGGAGCTGTAATTGGGACAGCAAAACGTTCAATAGTTTTTACAAGTTGAGTAAAGTTTCTAGCACAATTGGTCCAATGAAAGTAAACGGGACTATACTGGGTGAGGATAGTGAGATGGTTGAGAAGCTGAACAAGCAATTTAAATCAGTGTTTACATTGGAAGATATGACTAATCTGCCAGCCGTATTCCACAGTTCAGTGACAGGTGACCGGATAAACGATGTTGATTTCATTGATGGTGATGTTGTTTTCAATCATATCAGGAAAATAAAGCCAAACAAGGCAGCAGGCCCTGATGATATTTATCCTAGGGTACTGCGGGAAGCTGAAAAGGAAATGGCATTTCCACCTAGTATAATATTTTGTAGATCAGTTTCACAGAATGAAATTGCAACATATTGGACAAGGGCAAATGTAGTTCCTATTTTCAAGAAAGGAGAAGGAGGGACAGTTGGAAAATATAGTCCAACTAGGTTAGTGCAACTACGAGCCACAAGGGTCTTCTTGGTTGCACTCTGTACACTCAACCAGTTGCCCACCAAATCTGTCAATCAGCTCCCCCTGTAATACTGAAAAGCAAGCCCTCTATTCTTATAATGATTGTCTATGCTGTTTTTAAAGATGTTCAATGTGCTGCTACTGACAATGTTTTCTGGTAGCTGGTTCCAGTGTTCTACTACCCTGTTGGTGAAGAAAGTCTGCTTTGACCTTGTTCTCCTGTGGTTAACATTAATTTTGAATTTATGACCTCTAATTGCATCATTTCGGTTAAATTCAAACATTTCCCCAAGGTATCCTCTCTCCAGACCATGGACAAATGTAAAGACCTCGATGAGATCTCCTCTCAGCATTCTATATCTAAGTGAAAACATATTCAATTTCTTCAATCTTTCCTCATATGCCAGGTTGCTTATGCCATTAACCATTTTTGTAGCCCTCTTTTGTACTCTCTCTAAAAGCCAACAATCTTTTTCATAACTAGGAAACCAAGCTTGGATGCAGTATTCCAAATGTGGCCTGACGTATGCACAGTAAAGCTTCCTGATCACTTTTTTTCTTTTTTCTTTTTTTTTCTTTTTTTTAAATGTCCGCCACCCAAGATCAGGTGACCAGGAGCGCCCCCTCCCCTTACCCAACGACTGCAAGCACCTTACGTTAACACCGTAAAATAAACAGTAAAGTCGGGGCACTCCCAGCTAAGAGATGGAAAACATATAAATAAGCATACAAAGCATCGGGTATTAGAGCAGTAAGACTAATAATAAAGAATGCTGTCAGTAGTCATATCCAAAGGAGGCATATGACTGACCCTGAATCCATCCCAACAAGAAATTAGGGTCTAAACTATAATGTTAGCAGCTGGTTTGTGGCCGGATGGTGGTGAGCACTCCTGATTTGTTTTTCTTTTATTAACTTTGTCTACTCCCACTCCACCCAGCTAAGCATGGGCTTGTTGCTGGGTGGAATGTGGGAGGAACCAGTGGTTGGGTGTTTTCAACATTATATATGGTTAAGTGCAAACACACACACACACACACACAAACACACACACACACACACACACACACACACACACACACACACACACACACACACACACACACACACACACACACACACACACACACACACACACACACTCACACATACACTCGCATGCCAGCGTCCCTGTACAAACATACACACACAGCAACAATTAGCTGCTAAGTATTTTAATATCTGCTCAAGAAGTATGTCTTAATGTGATTTTTTTAGAACGGTCTTAGAATTTGGTATCTCTGAATGCAGAAAATGCTTTGCCATGATGGTGTTCCAAAGATTGGGTCCAAAACATTCGATGGTGAAGAGACGATAATTTTTGTTTGAATACTTATGCTGGAAGTGGTTTTGTAATCTTGTGGAATATGGGAGTCAAACAACTCTGTGAAGAGGAATCTGATGGAATGAGGTAGCTGATGATGAATGAATTTTTGCATAATAAGCATCATTTGAAGTTTTGCTATATCTTGGACCTTTAAAATTTTGTATTTCTTAAAGATAGGGTTTGCACTCTGGGGGGGGGGGGAATACACCCTCAATAATACGCATTATTCTTTTCTGAAGGAGCAACAATTTGTGTATCTGATTAGCATAGTTTGCACCCCAAAGAAAACAGCAATAATTTATATATGGAAAAATTAATGCATTATACAATTTTAGGAGGTGATTCTTCCCTAGGAGATATTTAATTTTTGATATCATTCCTATGTTGCGACTTATCATGCTTGAGACACTGCCGATATGGGATGCAAATTTCAAATTTTCATCTACGTATACACCAAGGTATTTAACCGGATTCTGATGTAAAATAGAAATTCCATTAAATTTGATCTGGAGATCAATGTCTGTTTTGTGATTGTTATATATCTGGTATACAGTTTTGGATTCATTTAATGACAAAAGATTTGAATGTAGCCATTGCGAAATTTTTGGTAAGGAATTTGCGATCTTGTGATGAAGCTCTGGACAGTCAGTGCTTTTGAAAAAAAATGGCAGTGTCATCAGCATATAGAAATGTCTCACATTCTACATGTAAATTTACAATATCATTTATATATATTATAAATAGTAATGGGGCTAAAATTGAGCCTTGTGGCACACCCATTTCGATTTTTCTGAAAGTAGAGGTACTGTTATTTATTGTAGTAGCTTGTGTTATTCCTGATAAATATGACCGTATTATTTTGATTGCATTACCCTTTACACCATATTTTTCCACCTTCGCACACAATATTTATTTGTCAACGGTATCAAATGCCTTTCTCAAGTCAAGGTAAATTCCCACAACATATTCATTATTTTCAAATCCTTTAGTGATCAGGCTCGGTATTAAGAGTAGAGGCATGTATGTGGACCTCTCTTTTCTGAAACCAAATTGTTTGTCTGAAAGTAGGTTATGTAGGGTGAAATGTTCCAAGAGTTGGTTGTAGATTGTCTTTTCTAATATTTTTGATATATATGGAAGAATACTAATTGGTCTGTAGGTGCTAAATGTTGATGGGTCACCTTTTTTGTAGACGGGCTTTACAACAGCAATTTTGAATGGCTTGGGGAAGATCCCACTGCTCAAACATAAGTTAATGATATGGGTTAAGTGTGGTAATATTGATTTATATGACTGTTTAAATATTCTAGAATTTATTCCATCAATTCCAGACCCAACATTTTTTTAAAGAAGACCTTAATGTATCTAAATTGTTTTCTGTTACTTCTAATAGCACCATTGATATACCTGGGTAGGTGTGCAAATATTCCAAAGCATTGATGTTACTTTCAGGAATTTGTTCTCTCAATTTTGGTGCAATTTCTGTAAAGTATTTATTAAATCCTTCAGCTATAGCTGCATCATTTTCTAGAGTGATGTCTCCATCTGCGTTCATTTTTTCAGGGATATCATGCTTTGAAGGAGCTTGCCTGAGTAACTGGTCAAGCATTTTCCATATCTCTTTTGGATTACTTTGATGTTTGTCAAATTCTGCTTCATAATAAAGTATTTTTGCCTTCCTGATTATTTTAATCAGTGCATTTTTATATCTATTATATTTGTTCTTGCTTTCAGCAGTTTGATATGTAAGTTTTTGATTAAATAATATTTGTTTTTGGTTAATTAAGCATAATATTGCAGGTGAAATCCATGGCTTAATGGAGGTTGTTTTTCTTGATATGACTTGAGTATATGTAAATTTATCAATCCCACTCTTATATGCATCAATTAAACTTCTACATGCTTTCTCTGGATCATTTTCATCAAAAATCCCCTCAAGTTCATTGGTTAGATGATCCCTTAAATTGTCAATTTTATTAAAGTCAAAGGTAGTTCTTGTTCTCTTTGTAGTGATTGGCTTTGGAACTGAAAATTCTGATGTCGCAAAAATAGAGAAGTGATCAGAGAAATCAGATTTAATGATGCCAGTTTCTTTTATTTTTGACACATCATTACAGAAACTATTGTCAATTAGTGTGCATGATGTATCATATACACGAGTAGCCTTTGACATTAGGGGAAGAAAACCATGAGAGGATATAGACATGAAAAATTAGTCAGCAAAGTGGTTGTTTGGAATTGAAAAAGGGTCAGCGTTTAGATCTCCAATGATGTACGTAGGCATGTTCAGTTTGTTTATTGTTGTAAGACACTCGTCAAATTCAGACAAAAATTGTGCATTATGACCAGGTGCACGATAGATCTGGCATATCAAAATACTTTGTTTATTATTCAATTCTATTTGGAGAAAAACAACTTCAGCTTCAGCAGCAACAAAATTAAATGGATAAAGCTGTTTTGCATTGAGTGATTTCAAAGCATAAAATTGCAGACCCTCCCCCAATTTTGTTTTCTCTGCTTTTGCAGAATAGTTCATAATCTTCATCATCTAAGCTAAATTTGTGTTCATTTCCTTTTGTTAGCCATGTTTCCGAAATACATATAAGGCTCCATTTGTGATTCAGCTGGTTTAGGAAGATATTGAGCTCATCAAATTTATTTACTATGGACCTTGCATTCAAATGAAGAATATCTATGTTTCTTCCTATGTCAGGACCTATTTCAACTTGTTTACTGATATCTTTAGCATCATAGAAGTTACAATTGTCTCGTATGCGTTCAAAATGAGAATACGTAAGGGGAAGGTCATCTGAGATTACATTCAAGAATGGGTTAAATGTTTTATTTTCCAAGGTAAGTAGGTATTAGAACCTATTTGTAGGACCTTTGCAGTAAGGTAGTTAAATAGTTGTATTACAGCAATATACCACAATCCTCACCAGACTCGGATGATTCCATACCTAGACCGGAGGTGCCTAGCGATAAGTGGAGAATATTTACGCCATTTCTGATGTGATACTAGCATGTTGAGGAAAGTAATGCAATGGGTGTCTGTAAAAAGAAAGAAAGAAATGAAGGAATCCTTCGTTATGAATGAAGCCATGCATAAGTCACATCCAAAGAGTTGCTCAGAAGCAAAACATGAATATATTCATTTAGTGCATAATTGTCTGTGTATTCAGAAACACCTTCCCATTACAAAACGAAGTTGTTTAATTTATTTCAACAAAAATTTAATATATATCTTCTCTAAAATGAAAAGCTTCATTTGTTACAAAGTACTAACCAACAGTGCCTTCTCTATTTCATTCATAAATGTATAATGAGCGGTAGGTTAACTACGCATAGGAGTACGGCCTTGCACGGAGCAATAGTACGAACGTGTGTTGTATTTTTGTTTGTTTAGGTGCTGGATGGTGGTAGAAGTCAATGCATGTAAGTATCCTGATCCAAGTATTTGTTCAGCTATTTGCCTAAACTGAGTAAATATGCACAAGTTAATTGAGTTAGTATGCTCACAGCCGGAATGAATAAATAGGCATGTACAAAGCACCTGCCTACTACCAACATGAGCAGGTTGAGGTGCATGTTTTAGCTAGTGTGAAATACAACGTAGGTAATGAAAGTGAATGTAAATACCTAGGTAGGTACTACCCACCAAGGCAGACAGGCATGTACCTATGCATGTGTAAATTTAAATATGATTGCATAGACACCTACATAGGTAATTATGCATCTGTTACTAACTCTTATCTATCCATTTATCACAGTATTAAAATATAAATGTAGGTCAGGTAGGAATAGTTTGATCTACATCATGTTGATTTTGGAGGCAACCTATGCAGGTACCTAATTAGCTGGACAAAATTTCAGATGTCTAAAACCAGTTGGTGGCATGTTTTATCAGGTATCTAACAGGAATATCTGCATGGCATCCAGGGAAACAGGCAGGACCGAATCAGTAAACCAGATCAGTTAATTTTGCATTGTACCAGAAGACTGAAGCACAGATGCCAAGAAGGATGGATGCAGGTTACTATCACTGAACTAGTCAAATTTATAATAAGTGTTTCCAACAAGGAGCTCCACATGTTCCAGCAATGTATCACCAGTCAGTCTTGATAGGTATGTTGTGTGTTAAATATCACACTGGTGAATATCATCCACCATTTTCATTGGTTTGCCTATACCTTCTGGGCAGGCTGCTCCAAAATTTTTCAAATGCAACTGGAGCTGTTGCTTGACACCCCTGGTGGTTCAGGTTAAGATGCTTCTTTGAAGCAGGCCATGGTAAGTGGCTCGTTCTTCATTCACACACACATTCACTCACCATACTCCCACATCATACTAATAGCACATCTGTCTAAACTTCTAAACATCACTTCCTCACTTCTGTATGATACATTCCTATTTATTGCCCCGAGCATTCTCAGTGCCTTCTTCCTGGGTTCCTTGGTCTGTTCTGATCCCTGAGGAGGGCGGTCGTCCCCTAGGGCCCCCTCTGTATTCGTTCTTGGGTAGCTTGATGCAGTTTGATGAAGGCATGTCTTGTCAGAATAATGGATACACACAAATTTAAAAAAGAAGATTACGTCAAAACCAGAACAATTTGAGATAATTATACGGGAAAGTTGCGCAGAACTAGGCAATGGCAGAAGATAACCTTAATAACCGAACAATTAAATTTAACTTGCACGAACGTCCCATGTTAAAAGTTGAAATTATTGGAGGACAAAACAAATACTGGAGAGGAGGCAAGCATCCTCCCAATAACGTACAAAGATACACTCAAATGTACTTCCAGCGCCACCTCTAAGATCTCGCAAAGCTGGTGGTACAAGCTCCATTGGCGTCGTCTTACGTACATTTGAAAGGAAACCCGTATCAATTGAATTATGATCGCCGCAATGTTGAAGACTCCCGAGTGTTTAGGGTGAAAAATTAGAAGTGTGTTCCAACTCACCTCACCACACCAATAGACGTTTCCTCGGACAGCATAGGCAAATATTTAAATGCTGGATTGAACCACAAGTTTGATTAGATGAATGTGATATCATCGGTGATTTAAAAACATCGGTGATTTAAAAAAAATCATCGCTTACCTCTGGAGGACGAGAACGCGGAAATACAATACTTTTTTTTAAAGGACGTTGCTCAATCTCCAACGAAATGCGACCAGTGTAACAGACGCATAAAAAATATATTCCTCTTCGCCAAAATATATTCCACAAGATGCAAGCATTTACAGACACAAAAGGTAAAAGAAGCAAACAACACATCGGAACACACTCATATTTCACCGGCGGATCCGGAGGCGGGCGTGCACTGGATGATCCCGTGCCGGGCCCTGATCAGCGAACGACAATTTTCTTATAACTGAGAAAAATGGCGCATCGCGATGGTACATCCGTACAAACTTCAATCCGCACATGCCACCATCCCGCCACCCGTCATCGAAATGTTCAGCAAAATGTGTCCCCCGGACAGAAATGCCTTAAGATATTCCTGCATATCCTCCACTTTCCATACCAAAAAACAAATTTCACATCGCTGTTCTGGATCCGCAATTCAACGGCAGACAATAATAACAAGCCTAGAATCAAATCAAATAAAGTAATAATATGTTCGGCGAGAGGCGTCATATCTTGCCCTCCTCTGTAACATAAACATTGGGATCAAGCTGCGAATTTGTCGAAAAGTCTCCCAACAGCTATCTGGATTCAAAATTAATTTGGTTTTTACGAGTGCCTATTTGCATTAACTTGTAATAAGCTCAGAAAAGAGAAAATCGGACGACTCTTAAGGGAAAATAGAAAATTTTCACGCTAGCTTCGATGCTTTCCATGAAAGACATCTATACCCAAAACTATTAAAAGTGTGTAACGCAAGCCATCATTGATCCTGCAGCTGGAACGACGAACTTCCAACATATGCCAGGCCTGTCTACAAATGTAAAACCTATCTATTCTTATAATGATTGTCTATGCTGTTTTTAAAGATGTTCAATGTGCTGCTACTGACGATGTTTTCTGGCAGCTGGTTCCAGTGTTCCACTACCCTGTTGGTGAAGAAAGTTTGCCTTAACCTTGTTCTGCTGTGGTTAACTTTAATTTTGAATTTATGACCTCTAATTGCATCATTTCGGTTAAATTCAAACATTTCCCCAAGGTATCCCCTCTCCAGACCATTGACAAATTTAAAGACCTCGATGAGATCTCCTCTCAGCCTTCTATATCTCAGTGAAAACATATTCAATTTCTTCAATCTTTCCTCATATGCCAGGTTGCTTATACCATTAACCATTTTTGTAGCCCTCTTTTGCACTCTCTAAAAAAGTCAACAATCTTTTTCATAGCTAGGAGACCAAGCTTGGATGCAGTATTCCAAATGTGGCCTGACATATGCACAGTAAAGATTCCTCATGACTTCCTCACTTCTGTATGATACATTCCTATTTATTTCCCCGAGCATTCTCAGTGCCTTCTTACTGGCTTCCTTGGTCTGTTCTGATCCCCCTAATTTCGTGTTTAGAATAACACCTAAATCACTCTCCTAGTGAGTCACTGATAGCACTTGGCCACCCATCAAGTATGGAGCCTTCATATGCTGCTTACCTACATGCATGACTTTGCACTTATCGAAATTAAATTTAATTCGCCATTCTTCGGACCACTTCACAAGTTCGTCTAAGTTTTTTACAGCGAGATATGCCCTGTTTTGACCTGTTATTGCCCTAAAGACCTTCAAATCATCCGCAAATTTCAAAACTTTACTGCTTAGGCCACTTTCAATGTTTTTTACAAGTATAATGAACGGTAGTGGCCCCAGTACTGACCCCTGGGGACTCCACTAAGAACATTTTCCCAGGATGACTTTGTACCATTTAGCATCACTCTTTGCTGTCTATCTGAAAGCCACAACTCTATCCATTTTAAGATGCTACCTGCAATACGATGGGCCTGAAGCTGTATCATTAACCGTTTATGGTCTACCTTGTCAAAGGCCTTACTAAAAGGAAGATATGCTACATCAACCTGATTTCCCTGATCAAATTGTTCTGTGGCGAAGTTCAAGTAGTCCAAGAGATTTGTGAGACACGACCGTCCTTTCCTAAACCCATGTTGTGTATCTTGAATCAATCTGCTACCTTCCAGATAACTAACTATTCTATCCTTGATAATTGATTCGAGTATCTTGCAGACTAGGGATGTGAGACTTACTGGCCTATAGTTTTCAACTTTCCCTTTATGTCTTTATACAAGATCACCGGGAACTTGTAGCATGCAACATGTGGGTTTTCGTTTCACGCCACTAGCATTCTCCGTTTCGAAACACTGGTGATTGCAAGACTCTCCTTGCACTCTTGTAGGTGTCAAAATGTTGTGTAAGGGCGAGTGTTAAGACTGATAAAAAATATTTCATGCTACCGTTCAACATGAAACTGAAGTTGAAGTTACTGTCAGTATGAAGTTGCACTGCGAAGTGGAATTTCAAACTGATAGTGGTTCTGCAAAATGTATCCAGAATTTCAAAGATGCGATGATAGTATCCCTTGGATCGAAACGTTGCCATATTTGATGGCATTGTCATGAATTTAGACTAAAAACCCTAATTAAGTCCTGCATCTTTCATATTTTTTAATTGAAAATCACAGCCATCTATTATCGCTTATAATCGCTCCAAGATGTGTTGCATGGAAAGTATGATCGCGTTACCGAACGCCACAATGGCAAGGACGGAATTTGCATTACGATCTTGCCGCTCCGTGAAAACAGGTTGCATGCTATGCAATATCTGATCACGCAAAAACTATGACTTAGATGTAAAAAACGAAATATACGACACTCAGTGGTTATATTGCTATCCATGACGTTTTGTCCGATCATGCATGTTTTGGCTTTCACTTGCTGCTCGACGGCAATACCCAGAACTTGCTGATATGACTCAAAAGGAAAGGTTTTTAGCCGAAGCCAAAAGTCCTATCTGCTGCTCACGGAAGATATCCCGAAGGAACCCATCATTGTATTAACTCAATGATTGGATTGGATCTTGTTTAATTTACTCCATACATAACGATGTTCTGCAGTGTTGCGTATCCATCCGTAATGGTGTCCAAACCACACTGTCGTCCGGTCGTCAGGTGAGGGCATAGCACAGCAGACGAATAAACTATGTCTATATAGTCCATATTGTGTACATTATCAGAAGAAAAACAGCAAACCACACACTTCTCGTCCACAGTGTCCACACTGCCCAAACCGCGTATCTGTATCGTCCACGGTGCTTACACTGTCCAATCCGTGCGTCTGTTTCGTCTACACTGTCCACACTGTCCAATCCGTATGTCTATCTCGTCCACAGTGACCACACTGTACAACCCTTGTGTCTGTCTCGTCCACAGTGTCCACACTGTCCAATCCATGTGTCTGTCTCGTCCACAGTGTCCACACTGTCCAATCCATGTGTCTGTCTCGTCCACAGTGCAGAGCCAGCTGGGGTTCAGCGACAATGGAGTAAAGCGGCAAGACATGGATCACGTGTTCCTGCGGTTCGGCCGGTCGATCATGTAACCGACGCTTCGACGACACAGCCGGTGCTGGAGGGATCTGTTCTCGCTGCTGATGCTGACCACCGGTGACGGCGTCATCCAGCTCGCCTCAGCCGAGGACTGAGCGAGGTTATCGTTACGGCCGGTTCCGCGCTTGCGTTAGTTCTTGGTCATCAGAATCAGCAATTCGGTCCCGGTTGAGATTCGGCCTCAGCTGTCACCTATGTCAGTTTGTCGTGGATAATTTGTCCTCGTAGGCACCCAGCGGCAAGGGAAAAGCTCATTGTGTCATTGTGAACGAAATCCTGCGACCGCACGATGATAATGCAGCTGCCGCCATTGGGCGCCTTCAGTGAGAAAGCGCGCCCAGCTACAGTGTCGATTATGGTTCGTGTTTCTTTGTCCTAAACACAGGGAGAAAATTCAATTGTGAATGGTCTGTTGCTATAAGTACACTACCAATGCATTCATTCATTTGTATTCCCATTTGGACCACATTAGATCGTTAGTTCCTATTAGTTGTTGGACATGAATTTGTATGTGACCTTTGCGTTATATACAGCTGGATTTAATGGCCAAGGGTCATAACTCAAACGTTCTTCGCATATTTCATCTGTTTTATGTCGCGTACTCCAAAGCAAGATCGCAACGTGACATTAAGTGTTCCAACTCGGCGATGTACACGTGGCAGAAATATGCCCTCGTAACAAGACGCACGGCTCTGAATATAATACATCGATGTAACTAGATATATTTTTAATCAGGAACTGTGTTTCCTTTCTGATACTCATTTCTCGCTGTTACGTTGCCCTATTGCCAGCATCACCCAATTGATTTTGCTCTAATCGAATGCAACCCGATACGAATTGGTACGCATCGAATATATTATTGTAAGGTCATTCCCAGACTCTCCAAGGGCTGCATGAAACCTAAAGCTGTTTGGAGATCCTCCAAGAGGCTGCATCAGATGTAAGGTTGCTTTTAGATTCTCCAGGAGTCTGCAGCGAATGCTGACATTAGGAATGAGAAGAGAATGTTACTCTTTCGCGGGGTGCCAGTGGTCGAAGCCCCTCTCCCTATTACGTGCGCCAAGCAGCCTTGCATAAGCCTCCAACTGAATTTGTTTCCACATCCAACATGATTGCCATGGGTGCTGTGTTGGACACTCTTGAAGAGGCAAGTGTCCGGTCAATGTTGGCTTTGCTCAGGGCTAAAACAATGGTTTCGTGGTTGTCGTCCAAATCCGGAATAGGCTTGGTGGTTGTCACCTTTTGTGCAAACGATAACATTATGCTACATGGCCCGGAACAGGGGTTCCCAACCTGGGGTAATGCGCTGCCTTGTGGAGGGGTGGGGGTGGGGGGTGGAGTTATAGCGGGGTTTCGTCAAACCTCGAGTATGGAGAGTACTGTGTACATTTGCCAAAAACCTGTGCACATATATCGGCAGGAAACACTACATGTTCTCAACCTTGAAAATGAACTTTGGTTATGAGGCATTCTGAATTTGATACGGGGTAATCACAAGGATGGCCTAACCCAAAGGGGGTAATGATAGCTCGAAAAGGTTGTGATTTCCTGGACCTATAACAAAGTGCGTCGATTACCTTTATACAAAATATCTTGCCGCCAATTTCCTTTTCGGCAATTCGGCGTCGTCAATGCACCCATGGTTTGCAACACTGTCAATGCACCCATGGTTTGTGAGCCTTAATAATGCAAGGGCTTAGAAGTGTCGTGAATTTAAGCCGGCTTAAATAATAAAAGCCAGTTTAAACTGGCTTAAATTAATAAAACCCACTGGCTAGCATGAATTCGATTTAAGCCAACCTTTTCCATCCCTAAATATAGGTAGGTAGATACCTACCTACATATAGGGATGGCAAATTTAAGACACCTGGTGGTTTAAACCAGTTTAAACCAGCCGGCATAAATTAATTTAAGCTACCCTGGCTAAAATTATGTTTCGGATATGGCTGGAGTGCAGTGACAAACAAAAGTTAGGGAAGCATCAATTATTTCAAAATGTGGTACACTCCATTTTATTTATAAACAAACACTCCCTAGAATTACCCAAAACTCTGGCTGGGTTCTAGGTATGCACTCCACAAGTCAGATTTTTACCCATTGGGTACCTAGCCATTGTAGAACTAGGTACCTATTTTATGTTAGCTTAAAAGTAACTATATGAGCCAGACCAATTTGTGATGTTTTTGACATAGCTTTCCCATTGCCTTCCTGATAATAGTATATATAGGTAGGTACCTACCTACCCATATTCATAGACAACAGTAAGCAATCTCTTTGCTTATTGTTTGCTACAGTAAGCAATCTGTCTATCTATTGCACATTTTGCACACATTGTCAACTATTGCACACCTTTCGTGACATTGTATGGTAGCACATTATTTCCTGTTAGCACTAACACTTGTGGAAGTGGAGCATTAGATCCATTAGATGAGCATTAGATGAGCTTCAAAGCATTAGATGATAGGTGAATCAACCTAGTGTCCATACTTTGGCCTAGAAACTGTCACTAACCATCTGGTCATGCACAGTAAGTCTTCATTGTACTCTCTCTAGGTATGGTATTTTACACTTGTATTGTGCTGAATACCAACACTGTCATAGTTTGTGAGCCTTAGAAGTGTGGGACTTAGAAGTGTTGTGAATTTAAGCTCGCTTAAATAATAGAAGCCAGTTTAAACCAGCTTAAATTAATAAAAGCCACTGGCTGCCATAAATTGAATTTAAGCCAGCTTTTTTCCATCCCTGCCTACATATACATACTATTATCAGTAAGACAGTTTTCCCTGTCTTATCAGTAAGACAGGGAAAACTATGCCAAAAACAGCACAAATTGATGTGGCTCAAATAGTCACTTTTCAGCTAACATAAAATAGGTACCTAGCTATCAAATGGCTATGAACAGTCAGTCTAATATGTATCTTGCTACATATTATCTGCAGAATCTTGCTGCAGAAAGACTTAGACGAACTTGTGAAGTGGTCCGGAAAATGGCAAATGAAATTTAATTTTGATAAGTGCAAAATCATGCATGTAGGTAGGTAGCATATCAAGGCTCCATGCTTGATGGGTGGGCAAGTACTATCTGTGACTCAGCAGGAGAAGGACTTAGATGATATTTTGAACACAGAATTGGGGGCATCAGAACAGACCAAAGAAGCCAGGAAGAAGGCACTAAGAATGCTTGGGGCAATAAATAGGAATGTATCATACAAAAGTGAGGAAGTCATCAGGAAGCTTTATTGTGCATATGTCAGGCCACATCTGGAATATTGTGTCCAAGCTTGGTCCCCTAGTTATGAAAAGGATTGTTGGCTTTTAGAGAGAGTACAAAAGAGGGCAACAAAAATGGTGAGTAGTATGGGAAACCTGGCATATGAGGAAAGATTGAAGAAATTGAATATGTTTCCACTTAGATATAGAAGGCTGAGAGGAGATCTCATCGAGGTCTTTCAATTTGTACATGGTCAGGAACAGGGTTATCTCAGGGAACTGTTTGAATTGAACAGAAATGATGGAATTAGAGGTCATCAATTCAAAATTAAAGTTAATCACAGCAGGACAAGGTTAAGACCAACAAGGTAGTAGAACACTGGAACCAGCTGCCAGAAACCATTGTCAGTAGTAACACACTGAACATCTTTAAGAACAGCATAGACAATCATTACAAGAATAGTGGGCTTGTTTTTCTGTATTCCAGGGAGAGTTGATCAACACATTTGGTGGACAACTGGTTCAGTGTACAAAGTGCAACCAAGAAGGGCCCTTGTGGCTCATAGTTGCACTGATCTTTTATGTCTTTATGTCTTTTATTTCCCTCAATGCCAGTAGTTGGATGTCAAAATCCTGGTATTTACAAATACCATTTCTAACTACCAGCATCCAGGGAGCTACATGTTAGACCGACTCTACCTAATGGGTGAACATATGGCTTGTGGAGTGCATACCCAGAACCCAGACAGAGTTTTGGGGAATTCTAGGGAGTTTTTTTTTCTCAAATAAAATGGAGTGTAGCACATTTTGGAATTATAATTGATGCTTCCCTAACTAATGTCCATCACTGCCCTCCAGCCATACCAGAAATATAATTTAAGCCAGAGTGGCTTAAATTAATTTATGCCAGCCAGTTTAAACCATGGTTTAAACCACCAGGCGGCTAAAATTCGCCATCCCTATATTGTATGCATTGCCACCAACTGCAGTGCAATGCCTGCTGAGTAGGTACCTACACACCAAAATATATTTTCTAATTACATGTAGGTGACTATATTTTACTCAAATGTAATTCATATACCAAGATTTTCACCTGAGCTTGATGGTTGATGATCCATTGCTGGCTTGCAAGTCCAGTCAAATCGCCTGCCAGGGCCAAAATGGTTATCTTGCAGTACTCTGAACACTGGTAGACCTGGGTGCTTTACTTTTGAATGTTTGTAAATGCTCTGTGCAGTACCTTTCCAATCGCAATGTCCACATCTACAGGATGACCTTACTATCTTTGTCACCCTTACGCCCTGTCCCTGAATAGTCTGTATCTGGAGTCTGTTTAAGACCGAACCACTTCATTTGGTCTCATATAAGTCAGAAAATGAAGAGAAAAAAAATCGTTTGATTAACACTCGAGATAATTCGAAATTGGTAGTTTTATCTTGCCGCACTCATTCACCACTCATCAATTATAAAGAACCGTGATCAATTCCCTATTTCACTCTTCGACGCACATCGTCGCGTTTAAAATTGAAAATTTGATTTGGACGGATTTGAAAGCGAGGGAATGCGCGTAAAAGAATGATATTCTTCTAGATTCTTTCCAACGATTTTAATGAAATTAAAAGTATTATCGTACATCCTACATGAAAAAAGATTCAACTTTAAATTGTTTTATAAAATCCGCTAATGTTATAAATTATTCATTACTTAACGTAGGTCTAGTGTTGTTTTAATACCGGTGGTCTGGTCGCTTGCCTCCAAAGCCGCTGAGTATACCATAGTTGGGCACTTCCGTAACGCTGCCATCGAGCATAAAGTGGTACCGGGACGAGGACGACAACCACCGGCGACCAGAAGGCATGCCATTGGCTCTGTGCCGAACGGGAGACAATTTTATCGTCGGCAGTCGTCTGGACGATGGAATGGTTGTCTCGACGATACTTTGTTGCCGTTGAGTCATTTTTTTTGCCGCTGAGCGTACTAGATGAAACCCAAAAGCGTAGGATGGGAATGAAGAAATGGTAGCGTGGCGGTGGGTGGTAGATGTCTGCACGGTGTAACATTTCTAGAGGTCTGCACGGATGACATTTCCAGTCCCGGTCCAATCCGATTCGTTTCAATCATGCGTACCTTGACACGGATATCGTGACGTAGTCAATTTTCTGTATAGTAGGTATCATTTATATGATTTCACATATAATATTTCTAATGATATGGAAATGTGGTCGCCAAAAGTCCCCGTTCGTGGTTGTCGTCCACGACGACAGAACGATACGATTTTTTAGGCCTGGCTTTGCTCCTCAATATTTTAAAAAGAAATTAATGCCACTGATGATTGCTGTCCTCTCCTCCATCGTGTCGTCATTTAAAAAAAAGCTATCCAGGAGGAGCAGGTAGTCTCTGGAGTGACCGATACGTGATGATCTGAGAACGATAGCAAGAAACAGTGCCAATATTTCTTCGACACGTGCCGCCAGCCGTATATATTCCGCATACATTAGTAATGCAATTATTGCATGCTGATGGTACATTTCTTGCGTGCAGTAACGTCACAGCAGCAATGACGTCACATCAGTGGCGTCCGAACGTGGTCACAGGTTTGAACCACGAAAAAGAAGACCGTTATGACCAATGCCTTTCGCTACTATTTGTAAAAGAAAATGATGAAACGTGCGCGCAGTGCTTAGTTTTAAAATGCTTTCTTTCCTAGAGGGGACGACATTTGTTATTCAAAAGCGATGTTCAGTTTAGTTATAATTTTGCGGTTTTGCGGGTAGTGGTCAGTGGTTGAGTCGACATTCCGCGGTCGGTTTGATCGTATGAAAGTAGCGGTGCAGGCGAAACCTTCGATATGCCGAGCGCGAGGTCGCCATGGGTGCCTGCGCACCTTCAAAGAACAACATGAATCGCCTCGGCCTCCGAGAAGAGCGGGGCATTTGAAACGACACCGTGCGTGTTCCATTCGGAATAGCGCCCGGCTCGCGGTTGGCAGTCACATCAGAGCGCGGCGCGCCAAAAATCGCATTACACCGCTGGTCTGAAGAGCCGCCGACGGTGGTCGCCAAGCTGGCCGCCGGCAGTCGCACAACGTCCACCTTCCCTTTGGACATTGGGCCGCCAGCGGATGTGAATACGGAATGCACGGCTGCCTTTAGGATCGGACGGTTAATGCACGCGTTGGGGGTCCATCACTGATGGCCTCCAGATCCCCAGATCACACTGGTCGGTGCAATCGTGCAGTTTGTTAAGAAAACATTTGTATATATATATACACATGTATATATATATACATGTATGTATATATATATATATATATATATATATATATATATATATATATATATATATATATATATATATATACATACATATATATATATATATATATATATATATATATATATATATATATATATATATATATATATATATACATATATATATATATATATACAATATATACATAGGGGTGTTGTTTTGTATACATTTGAGGGGCAAGTGCCACCTCAATGCTGGCTTTGTCCCCCAACAACTCCTGCTTTTAACTTGAGATCCGATGGAGTGAGCTCCCAATCCATTTTGACATGCCGATTACCTTCCTGCACTTTCCCGCCCCTCCACCAATAATTTCCAGCGATTAACACCCGTAGTACGTATCACTCCACCGTTGAGTGCACTTGTGTGCTTATGTGTACAATAGCGCATGCCACTCCGCCGCTGACAATCTAACATAAGGATGATCACTATGGCGCTTGTTCCCACCGAGACAAAGCATACAGCTTAACCCGCGCCGTCTCGAGGGAGGTCGTTGACGACACCCCATAAGGTTTTCCGCAGATAGTGTAAGAACGACGCCCGTCGGCGTGCCGAAAATTTGCATACCTTTCCCACATCAATTTTGGCATCAAATTTGGCATGTTGTGTGAAATTTTTTATAGTCCGGTCATCTATGGTTCAACGAGTGAATTAAGGTCAAGTTAGGTCACCTCCAAAAAAAGTTCAACCGATCATCACGCTATAACGGATAAAGATATTCTAATGAAACTTTCGGCGTTTGCTTATCTTTAGGGATGCAACAAAACGTACGAGAGGAATTTGTCATTTTGTCGTTTTTGATTACTTTGCATATTTGCATATTTTTTATTTATTTTGCATATTTGCCTATTAGAGTTCAAATCGAAGATTCTGGCTGAAGTAAGCATTTTTATCAGGGCAAGTTAACCTCGAGCAACGTTTTTCGGTCCGCTCTACCCACTAGAAAGGGAAATTTAAAGAAAACCTTAAAACTTAAAATTTTGAAATTTCACAAACAAATTGACTTTTGGATGGCTAAAAATGTAATGGCCCTGATCGATTTTGTTTTCTTTTTCTCATTCGCAACAATTTTTGTTTTTCAAACTTCCCTCAAAATGACCCCCCCCCCCCCAGAGCCACAACTATGATGTAAATCGTGAAACTCTAGGACCCCTAGTGACGTCACTATTTGGGAAAAATATTTTGGGGGTAGCGTCTGGCCCTACTCGTCGAGCGCTTTCTGATAACACCTATTTCATTCTCGTGTGATGCTTAGTTTGGAGATTAGATGGGGGTCTCTATCGACCCCCTCGTGACCGGGTGTGAGGATCTGACAGAAGAGACCAGGTGGGTTAAGCATCGCTACCTCTGCATATGTAGAATAAATGTCTTGGGTGATGAGTCTTGTCGGTCACTATTTTTAGTACAGAACGATTTCAGCATGGATAAATATGCGCTGCGTTAGCGTTCCTGTTGATCGTTTACACCAATTGCCCTCGTTTGATCGGAACAACCGTGAATGGAACGTCTCTGTCAGGGAAGCTTCGTGGTATGCATGTCCTTCAGCTGGGTACGCCAGACATGTCGCTGCTTCGCCTCCCAGCTGTCAACTCCTCCGTCTCAGGCCAATGGCGACTGTATGGAGAAGGAGGTGACAACAGAGCCGTATTTCACTGTCCGATTCGCTGATTGAGAGGTGCAGAGCACCCACAGGGCCCGACTCCATATGCCTGGCTTTGCGGTGCTTACACAGCAGCCGAGCGGGCAGCGGAAGTCCTGACACAACTGCCAATACCCGGCGTGAAAGAAGAGGAAGGGTGCGGCTTTATCTGCGTCAGACTGGAGCGTCGACAGCCGGGCCGTCGACGGCGAGCAGGGACGAGTTGGCGGTGACACATCGGCAGGAGCCTTCCAGCATTCCCGTATGGACTTCGTGTGAGGTCTTTTCTTTATGTCATTTTTTCGTTGCTGATAACTGAACACGAAGGGTGCGCTCATTGCCCAAAAATAATATAAATTATTGTCGAACGTACCGGTTATGGTGATTCCATCCATTGGTCAGCCGCATTGAATTGCAACTTTCACTTATTATTGCTCCGAGGTTTATCGACCGATTTTTGTTGATGACATGAATCCAGAGCACAAAGTTGGGATTCTACTTTTTTCATCACAACTTCAACGCTGTCCTCTTTGGTCATTTGGTAAGTCAACTTGGATAAATGGCATCGGATATCCTTTGGCAATTTTTGGTTATACTTTGGTTTACTTTGGCTATCATTTGACGCAAAAATCGAATGCAGGGTTGAAAACTACATCACACATAACTTTGAAGCTGAAAAAGCCACACCACTCATCACGGATCATCTTAAGTCATTTCAAAACGAGCCTGATAGGTGCCCCTTCTGAACGTACGAGTGCCGCTCTGGAGCCTACGAAGAGCTGACAGTACATACACCTATATATTTATACATATACATATATATGTATATATGTACATATTTTTTATATGTACATATATATATATATATATATATATATATATATATATATATATATATATATATATATATATAGATACCCTTATAGATGCTGCGTTACAGAATAATTGGAGTGAACTCCTTGTTCAACTCATAAAAATATGCTGTCCCTTGGAAATGAAGAAGCCAGCGCCGAATAGCTATTCTTAAAGCAGGGATAACATTCACTTCTGAACCTGCGTTCGGAAATATCTGGGTCAGAGGTATCAATGCCATCAATCATCTGGATGGGCTTTTGGAGCTGTACCGGAGGATGCGGAGGATCCGACTACCAGTGAGCCCACGACCAGTGGTAGCGATTCCATCAATGAAGGCTCCGCCGCAACGAAGCCTCCATTCTTTGAGGAGTTTTCACAAACATGAAAGAGCGGAATGGTGTCGGAAGATACAAGTGTAAAATGTACCAGGCTATCTTGCGGAGGAGGGTGTCAGTGACGTCAAACTTCGTATCTCGTGTGCGACGTGGGCGTAGTCATCCGCCAGAAGTGACATGCCACGAGTGCTGTAGGAGATCGTGAGCCGCCCAGTCAATGCGACTCGAGTGCGTCGAAGATTAGCGGTTCGATGAAACGATAGTGACGGTGATCTGCTTCGACTAGCTTTCGGCTGCCGATGCCTCGTCATTAACCTTCAAAAACCTGGTGCAAGTTAAACATTCAAGGGATGTTTTTGTTCGCTTGCATGTTAGCAGAACTTTATTTTCCGAGTTTATCCAGTGAAACGTCAGTTCATTAATGCAGGTGAAAAACATGTTTCGAAAAATACACCATCGTTTGGATGGTGCATCGCTGATTAATTAGCGAGTTCAATGCAGAACTTTTAACTTATTTGTTTGAGGGATTCACTCCTGACATAGCAGATACGCCCGCCATACTGTACCAGTACGTGTTCGTTAAACGGATCCGAAAATAAGTGAAAGATCTCATACACTTTTGATGATCACCGATATCGTAAGTAAACCTGCTATACTGGAATAATTGGTGCTTGCTGACGACATTGCTGATGTTTAGTTTGGTGTCGGCCTGCCACTTGTCGGTGGTTTCGGCCTAGTGTAGACGAAATTAGTTGTTCTAATACGGCCACTGCTATCGTTCAATACGGCTTGTCCCGCGCCGTTTCTTCCATCAGATCTCTTGGGTCAGGGGTCCTTAAAAACCCCCACCTAACTTCTAAACTAAGTGTCGTTGCACGAAAATGGACGGGGTAACATTGGATACTCCTGGCTGAATAGGATTCGAAACTGGCCATATTTTTAAGTTGTGGATACTTCCGAAAACCAAAATGCCCGTATGTAAGATAAAATTAATGTTTCAAGGCTATTTATGTCAACATATTATAGTAGTTCAGGTCGTCCAATGCAAACTTGACATTATTTAGACAAGGACAACTCGAAATATACCATGTGACTGTCTGCACTTGGGTTCTTTTACGACGCATCCCACCGCTGGGTCACATAGCGTCGCCACCCTCTCACGACGGCTGGTCGCCGGTGAACTCGGTAATCCCATCGGTTGCGGGACTCGAACCCACGATCTTACTATTAAGTCCGACTCCCTACCGATTGAACTACCGAATCCCCGAAGCAAACTATACAAATCGCCAGTGTTTGAATAAGCTGAACCAATCTTGTGGACTTTATCGTGATCTAACCTAAAGTCACTTGACGGAGGTCTAACAAATTGGATACGGAACCTCTTTTGATGCTTCTGCATGCATACCAAGGTAAAGATGGTGCTTGTAGGGCGAGAACATCATAAAAATAGGACAATTAGCTTAAACTGGGCAAACATTTGCCCCGATCTCATGTCGCTAACCTGATTTCAAGCAAACATTCTAAATGTACGTCTCGGATACAATGCACAATTGCGCTCGCGTACAGAGCTTCATTTTAATATCTCTTCATGTATATGAGTGATCGATCCTGACATATTCTTGGAGGTGGTACTCTTTGACTTGAACTATGCCGATGATCTCGCATGACCTGGGATTGGAATTTTCACTTGAGGCGTAGTATAACCAATGAAGGAAAAGGTAATGCAAAATTTGCGCCTTTGCGCGTAGTCATTTGCTCAATTTCGTGGGACTACCTTAGGTGGAGTATTAAGATACCTCGCGAAGGAGCGGGTTAATACTGGTTTGCTGTGAACTAAGAAGATGAGATCAAAGTTGGCACAGCATGCTGTCTTATGAGACATATCCGACTGCTCTGTCGCTGATGTAGCTTAGCTCAAAATGTGTGATGATGAAATGAATGTCCACGCTATTCTGAGGCAAACACGTCATACCTCAGGAAATGCAAACCCGCCATACCTCAGGAAATGCAAACCCGCCATACCTCAGGAAATGCAAACCCGCCATACCTCAGGAAATGCAAACCCGCCATACCTCAGGAAATGCAAACCCGTCATACCTCAGGAAATGCAAACCCGCCATACCTCAGGAAATGCAAACACGCCATACCTCAGGAAATGCAAACACGCCATACCTCAGGAAATGCAAACACGCCATACCTCAGGAAATGCAAACACGCCATACCTCAGGAAATGCAAACCCGCCATACCTCAGGAAATGCAAACCCGCCATACCTCAGGAAATGCAAACCCGCCATACCTCAGGAAATGCAAACCCGCCATACCTCAGGAAATGCAAACCCGCCATACCTCAGGAAATGCAAACCCGCCATACCTCAGGAAATGCAAACCCGCCATACCTCAGATCATACCTCAGGAAATGCAAACCCGCCATACCTCAGGAAATGCAAACACGCCATACCTCAGGAAATGCAAACCCGCCATACCTCAGGAAATGCAAACACGCCATACCTCAGGAAATGCAAACACGCCATACCTCAGGAAATGCAAACACGCCATACCTCAGGAAATGCAAACACGCCATACCTCAGGAAATGCAAACACGCCATACCTCAGGAAATGCAAACCCGCCATACCTCAGGAAATGCAAACCCGCCATACCTCAGGAAATGCAAACCCGTCATACCTCAGGAAATGCAAACCCGTCATACCTCAGGAAATGCAAACCCGCCATACCTCAGGAAATGCAAACCCGCCATACCTCAGGAAATGCAAACACGCCATACCTCAGGAAATGCAAACACGCCATACCTCAGGAAATGCAAACCCGCCATACCTCAGGAAATGCAAACCCGCCATACCTCAGGAAATGCAAACCCGCCATACCTCAGGAAATGCAAACCCGCCATACCTCAGGAAATGCAAACCCGCCATACCTCAGGAAATGCAAACACGCCATACCTCAGGAAATGCAAACCCGCCATACCTCAGGAAATGCAAACACACCATACCTCAGGAAATGCAAACCCGCCATACCTCAGGAAATGCAAACACACCATACCTCAGGAAATGCAAACACACCATACCTCAGGAAATGCAAACCCGCCATACCTCAGGAAATGCAAACACACCATACCTCAGGAAATGCAAACCCGCCATACCTCAGGAAATGCAAACACACCATACCTCAGGAAATGCAAACCCGCCATACCTCAGGAAATGCAAACCCGCCATACCTCAGGAAATGCAAACACACCATACCTCAGGAAATGCAAACCCGCCATACCTCAGGAAATGCAAACACACCATACCTCAGGAAATGCAAACCCGCCATACCTCAGGAAATGCAAACCCGCCATACCTCAGGAAATGCAAACACACCATACCTCAGGAAATGCAAACCCGTCATACCTCAGGAAATGCAAACCCGCCATACCTCAGGAAATGCAAACCCACCATACCTCAGGAAATGCAAACCCGCCATACCTCAGGAAATGCAAACACACCATACCTCAGGAAATGCAAACCCGCCATACCTCAGGAAATGCAAACACACCATACCTCAGGAAATGCTTTTTGCATTACATTCATGACATTGATTTAGTCAAAAGTATGGGCGAAGTTCCGAATATTTGTAATATTTGTCATAATGAATATAAAATTGGCATTATTGTATCTTCTTGAACTCGACGACAATTTGTATGTTTCGCGAACTCTAGGCTTTTGGACATTTGAAAGTTTGTCCAAGTCGTGTTATGACGCATGCGGTGTGATGTGCGATGATTGGACCTAACTTAGCTTGTTAATCATTCACGGCGTGAGGTCAAATAAGAACATGATAGATGTGTGCAAACCTGAACAAACCTCCGGCGCTCACCTCGCCGCTGTCTGAAATGGACTCGCCGCCATGGTGCACGATGCGGACAAATTGTCTGCTTCGGGAATGATAGTGACCTGTGTTATGCCGCGATTGCTGTCAATGAAAAATGTAGTAGACAGACTGGTATTTGATTTGTTCGTGGTGTCATGCGACAGGTCAGTTTCCATGTACGGATATGAGGCCCTCAGGTATATATATATAACACTAGGGGATAAATTCTAAGTGACCACCCCAGCTCCCTCTCGGATTCGAGAATTGGTGAAATGAGAACGGCGGGCGGGCTTCAAAAGCCGACGAGCGTCCGAATGTGATCAGCTGCCCACATATGGCATGTATGGCGTCTATGACGTACGTGCCATATATGCCCATACATGACACGGCACCCGACCCTCTCGGGTTCGACCCTCTCCTATGCCAAGAGCTGTTCCAAAATCGCTAACGATCTCGGCTACAGCTCGGTGCTGCTGTCGGAGGCTCAGTAAGGTTCGGCTTAGGGCCAAATTTGCCGGCGTTGTCGTCAATGGAGCAGCCTGTCGGGGGCTGCTGCATTGAGGCCCAAGCTGAAACTCAGCTCGTGTAGAAAGAAAGTCATCAGCGGTGCTTGAAGGAGATAATTACACTTCTGTCATAGTGATTGGCCAATAGCCAAGGCTATCCTGGTAGGATGCGCGGGCCATTCACACTATTGACACACGTTCCCGATCTTGCAGCCGAGTGCACATCAGTCTGTCGTAAGCAGCGTTGGAAAAGTGGCCCTTTTTTGGAACTTTTGCCATCCAAAGAATTATACACTCCGGAAAAAATACACTCCATGCATTGCTGGATGAAGACATGGTTAACTAGCAAGACAGATAGATGTCATTATACAATAGTGATACCTTGGGTGGCGAGGAAGATTCAGTCATATTGGGTTCCTACCACATAAAGTTTCCAGTATAATTGAGGATATTACACATTTGTTATTTCAGGTCATCTGTAGGCACATTCCAAGAGGCAGGAGTGGAGCCTAAAATGAGATGCCAGGCAGATTGGAAGAATATCAGCTTGCTAGCATGCACAAGTACAACAGATGTCAACATATGACAAAACATGGATCACTGCAGTTTGAATATGACCTTAATGCCACTGAACATTCCATATTTCATAACATTCCATCTTCCATATCATTCCATTACATTCCATTTGTGTATGTGTGATTTCTGGTGAAGTGCAGGTGAATTAATAAACAGCCAGCAATGCATTCATGTGTATGTTCTCCACTTGTGGACAAACCTCAGAACAGAGTCCAGATGTGCCCAGAAGAATGTATGGATGAACACCAAGAGCTAGAGTGGCATCCACACAACTGGTAAGCCACAAAGTGTAGCACTTCCCCCAAACCCCCAAAATACTGGTGGATATTAGCCATGTTTTGCCACAGCATAGGATTTTTCATGGGCACTATTACTTTTCCACACACGTTTTGCACACATTTTACCTCCATGAAGCATACAAGGGTATTAGGTTTGGCTAAGTTATGCTAGATTAGTTCTTTTTGTAAGTTAGCCATTTATCAAATTCCTTTGGGGATCATTCATGATTATAAAAAAGTGTTCGAATTTTATTTTTTTTCAAAACACTCGGGCTAGCATAGGCTGTTTGGTTAGAAGAGGCCATTTACTTTTAATTTTCTAAAGGAAAAAATTGCTTGGAAAATTTCCATTAAAAAAGGTTTTCTTGCATCCAGTTAGGCTGCAGCTTTTATCTTCATTTTTAACATTACATGTTAAAAATGAAAACGTTACATTACATAGCATTACCTACATGGTATATTTCCCAACCAAACCTGAGCCACTTTTTTTTTGGTGTCATTTTGCTACCCAACTGCACTTGCCAAAAAAATGTGTGGTCACATGATGTAGGTACCTACATTGTGAACACATTCATAATCATTGCACGAAAAATAAATTTGAAGAAATGATATCACCTTAACCTGCAAATTTGTCCATTCAGAAAGTCAGAGACGAGAAATGTTAAAAGTATAATGGTATTCAATGGAGAATGGGGACAGGATGCACCTAACAATTCCCTGAACATTTCATGAATGCACACATGATGCTTGAATGCATGCATATCTATAATATCTGCAGTCAATGTGCACTGAAGAGGTCCAGGCCCCATTTTGAAAGAAAAACATTCACGCTTCAAAATGTGGTGAGTGAAAACAGAATTTTCCAGACAAAAGGAAAGCAATCCGTTTTGTTCATTACTACGCTTGTCAGCAAAACATCGCAGCAATTAATATTATCATGTCCTGCTCCTTGTATTATCTGAAGATATCCCGTCACACAACACAAGCTTACAGCTTTGGTTTATCCAAATCAATAACTCGAATAACCGCGAAGATATTTGATATAGGTAAGTAGGTAGGTACCTACCTACATAGTCAGGTAATACCAACTCTCATACCTCGAGCCAAACACTCAGTCAATTCCATCCGGATAGCAGCGAAGAGCTTTAAAGAAAATCCTTCGTTGAATAAAAAATCGCTACGCTCCGCTAACCAAATATAGGAATTCACCTTCACCAGCCCGACCGCGTTGGAAGGTCCGTTCTTGGATTCAATGAATTCACCGCTCTCCATTTCCCACTCCGGCCGGAGCTATTTAAATCATTGCCACGAAAAACCATGGATAATGCATTTCTTTCTGCTTCCTTGCAGAATGATATTTTCTGTATCAAATGGGGTGGATACAACTGTTCATATTGATATTATTAAGCAGTCAGGAGTGATATACATAAAATATATCGGGAGGATTTCCCCATTAAAATTGCCTCAATGGTACCAAAACGTTACTAAAACCTGCTAACACTTTGCTCGAAAATGAAGATCCATAGGACCAGAAATTTCACCTTCTTTCGATTTCATGACTTACATTGTTTCAGAATTTTATCAACAAGCGGGAATAGTTGTATTCATGCCACTCTGACAGCGAGGTTTCCCCACTCCGGACAAATTCAGATTTACGTGTGTTGACCTAATCCTCTACACTCTTATAAGCCTCATTGTGAGCCAATGATTAATTTCTTCCCATAATCCTGATTATTATTAATTAAGAAAAAGGTTCCCTGTAATTCTTTTGACAATTTTCTCTAACATATTTTCATTTTTTTTGGTATTTCATAGCAATCATGGTGCGAAATGAGACGCTAATTTCCGCTCGTCCATGACGAGTCTGTTTTACAGCGGCAATTTGCCAGCCCGTCTAGTCGCTTTCCATCCTTCCAAGTCATTCCTTGCTTCAACTAAACATTCCAGACATGAACTAAAAATTGGATCGAAATACATTTAATGTTAATAAGAATTGACTTCAATATTTTTTTTCAGCTTTCTCATTTGAAGAAAAATAAAATTTCGTGGTCGAGAGAATAAAAGATTTTAGACGGATTGCTTTAGTATAACTTTCCTTAAACCCTTACATATTCCGAAACCCATATCCCGAAGTAACATTTTAGACCCTCCCATTTTAGACCCAGTCGGTGCACGAACGTCCTGCTCTCGAGGTATGCTGTGAGTTTGTATTAGTTGTGCGGTGTTGGTATGTCAGGAGTGACAGGTATTGATATATAAACTTGGTTGACATCGATTAAGTATACTTTTGTGATCATTTTCTCTACCATTGCTCAGGAAGTTGCCTCATAAGTCATTCACGTAACGTGGATGACTTCAGACGACGATGTGTGGTGGACCCCATCTGGTTGTCTGTGAGACACTAGGATAGGAAAGTAACGAATGACTTGAAGGCGTTTTATTCTTGAAGAAGAAGAATTATCGGGTTATTTTACGACGCATTCAACAGCAAGGCTGTATGCCGTCGCCAACTTATCACACCGATTGGTAGTGGGTGGGCTCGGCAAATGCCGCCGTCCGCGATATTCGAGTCCCACGCTCCACCATCTAAGCTACCGAGGCCCCCGGGTTTTTATTCTTCATTCCAGGAAACATCACTGCATTTTTCAAAATGTATACACTTCGTTATTTATAAAATGTATATACTCCGTTACTTGGTGCTTCAATATACACCCCATAATTTAGCAAACTGGGAAATTATACACCCATTAACATAGTGCTTCTCAAGATTATACTTTGGCAAGCCCAACAATTATACACTCCGAATCCAAGACCGAGAAGTGAAAATCCAACACTGGTCGTAAGCCAGGTCTTTATCCGACAGCATTCAGCCTATCAGATGAAGGAAGACGTGTTTTACTTCTGTCATACCCGTGGCACAGTTCTTTCCTCACCGTCATCACGAACTTACGTGAGCTGAATGAAAAGAAAAGATGTCGTTAGATACCGTGCACAACGCGTCTGCAAAAGTGCATAGCATCCAACAAACATGTCACGACACCGACCTTTCAGCTGCCTACAGACAAACACGACGACATGTTCCACGTTGGAACTGAACAAATTGTCGGTGACTTTGATCGCAGCGGCCAGCCCCTCTTCAGGCGGTCGGACAAGCACTTCGCCGAGTGCATTGTTGACCGCCACCAGCCGAACGACCACGTCACCATCCAACAATCAGTGTCTGCCGTCATAATCAGTATATATCAGTGTCTGTCGTCATAATCAGTACCTACCATTACCTGCCGTCATAATCAGTATCTATCAGTATCTGCCGTCATAATCAGTGTATATCAGTGTCTGCCGTCATAATCAGCATCTATCAGTGTCTGCCGGCATAATCAGTATGCATCAGTATCTGCCGTCATAATCAGTATCTATGAGTGTCTGCTACACAAAATTTATGCGGTACACGCCTTGTCGGCCTTTGACCGGGAGGGACCCACTAATTTTGCATAGGCCTGACATTTTTTTCCCACCCTGTGTATGCCTTGCTCATTTTCTTCTTTTTTTACCCGTGTATGCCTATTTCGTTTTCATGCCTAAACGGCACACCGCCCTGAAACCCCTCGGCAACGAATTCCATATCCTATGTGAACACAAATCGTCGCAAGCCCATGCCGCCCGATAGGAAGTCATACAGTTGTGAATCTTTGTATCGCCCTGTGCGTTCGAAAATCGTAGATTTCGTTGGCCTAATTTGTGGCGAAACTACAAAATACGAAAACGTGCCGAGGTATTCCAAAGGTATTCCAAGGGCATTCAAACGTCATTCCAAAGTTATTCCAAGGGTATTCCAAAGCAGGAATGTTGATCGTCGTTTGGATTCGCTCCATCTGTTCCTTGATTGCTGAGACAGACAGGGTGCGGCAGCCCTCGGTCCTGCAGTCTGACTTTCGGCCAAGACCACAGTCTATGTCGGACAATGGCGCGCTTTATGACGATTGCATTTCCACAATCGCGCCCATCCGACTCAGCTGTTGTGGCCGGCGGACAGCAAATCTGTCACCAGGGACAATTTCACGACGTTTTCATGGCATTGCCACCTGTGTTCTGTGTTGATGTGATGGCAGTCAGCAGTGCAGGGTGGCGTGGCTGTAATTTCGCTTTGACAACTGGGAGACGGAGGCGTTGCTTTTTATACTCCCCATGGAAACAAATCCCATGGGATTGATATTTATTCTCCATGGGGCATATGTGATCCCATATGTCCCATGGAGGACAACCTGGATTGTCCCATGAGGAAGACCAAATCTCATTGAAATAGCATCAAATATAAAAACCGGACAGTCCTATCGTATAATTTGAGCAGTCCCGTATGACGTACGGGAACCCCGTCCTGACTTGTAGGAACCTGATCCTTCAGGCATTCAGGATGCTTTCTATTTTAGGCAACCGCCCCTAACCTGCCCAGAGACTGGTCTAAGAGATTCGAAGTGATGCATAGCGATACGCACCAAGACCAACGACTACTTAAATAATACCTTAATCAGTCATGCATACACTCAATATGCCAAGCAAAATACGCAATTCTGAAACAGCCAGAAGAGCATCTCAAATGGCATTGGCGATCTTCACCGTGGATAATCATCAGCTGACGCTGCATCAATTGATTGGCAGTTTGGTGCCGGCCGGTCTGCTTCAATATTTTTGTGTCAGGTTCGCACGGACTAGCCTTTTATCTTACGAACATTACAAAACGATAGTCAATGGTATTGGATTCACGGATACGTGAAAAAGTAGGGTGGTGACGATGGCGATGGTTGTGCGTTTGAGGACAAGACAAGAACATGAAAAGGAGTATAAAAGCATGGACCATGCTACCTATAAGGATGCATTTGAATTGATGGCAAGTGGACAATCACTAAGTACATGGAATTGTGAGAAACTGACGTGGCGGATGGGATATACTTATAGCGACACATTGTAGGTGTGTGTATGTGTGTGTGCGTGTGCATGTGTGTGTGTGTGCATGCACTTGTACTTCGTGCAAACCGAGGCCATTTTCTGTTTGCACACCTGACAACCGAGGACGTGATGTGTATAGCGAGGACGTTTTTGACGTCCTCGGTTTTCAAACTTCGTCTGAAGCATTGCCAGATGCTTACCAGTCTCCAGACGGATTTTTTCGCCATCCTCGGTTTTGACCGGGTGGGTCTACTCTGTTGCCCTGGGCTGTTGACGTGACCATATTCAGAAACTACCGAACCAAATTCCACCAAACCTTCACCAATCGATTCAGATGGGTCGATTCATGTGGGACTTTTGGATATGGGGACTCTTACCATTACGCAAATCTATAAAATTACCCCTCAAACTTGGAGCGGCCATTTTGAAATCACTTTGAAAGTGTTGCCGTGCTCATGCTCATAAACCGCTGCACCGAATTGAACGAAACCTTCACCAATCGATGCAACATAGTCGATTTACTTGGGACTTTAAAATATGGTGACCTTGACCTTGACCTAAGGTCGCTGATTAAGTACATCTTTATTTTGAATTGTTGCCGTGACCATGCTCCTAAACTACTGAACCGAATTTCGTGAAACCTTCACCAATAGACGTCACATGGTCGATATACCTGGGAATTTTAAATATGGTGACATTGGACTTAGGTCAAGGTCATCAAAAAAGCACAAAACCATTATTAAGACTTTTAACCACGCCCATACTCTGAAACTACCCAATACAATTTCATGAAACCTTCACAAATCGACGTAACATGTTCGATATACGTGGGGCTTTGAATATCGTGACCTTGACCTTAGGTCAAGGTCACAAAAATACACAAAATCGTTTTCTTGCCTATTTGACACGCCCATGCTCGAAAAGTACCGAACCGAATTTCATGAAACATTCACCAATCGACGTGGAATGGGCGATATATTCTGAAGTGTAAATATGATGACCTTGGCCTTCCGCTAAGGTCATCAAAAATGCATAAAACTCATTTTAATGGTTGTTTCGCTGCCCATGCTCCGAAAGTACGGAACCGAATTTCATGAAACCTTCGCCAATCGACGTGTCGTGGTCGATATACTTGGGACTTTTCTATATGGTGACCTCGGCCCTAGGTCAAGGTCATAAAAAATGCATAAAACTCATTATAATGGTTGTTGCGCCGCCCATGCTCCGAAAGTAGGGAACCGAATTTCATGAAACCTTCGCCAATCGACGTGCCGTGTTCAATATACTTGGGACTTTTCAATATGGTGACCTCGGCCCAAGGTCAAGGTCATACAAAATGCAACTGAATCGATTGGTGAAGGTTTGGTGGAATTTGGTTCGGTAGTTTCTGAATATGGTCACGGCAACAGCCCAGGGGAACAGAGTAGACCCACCCGGAACCGCGGCGGTCGCAGACAGCCGCAGACAGTGTGACGTCATTCTGCTCACTGCTGATTGGCCGCGGACAAGCTCCACCCTTTTGACCGCGAGAGACTCGGCGGCCGCGGAGAGCCGCAAGCCACGTGAACAGTGCACAGTAGTCGGTTTTACAGCGGAACTTTGCTCGCAGGTTCCAGGTCTGAGGAAAGAGACCTGTGACGAGATAGAGGGAGAAGACCTGGCATTATGATCCGCATATATTAAAGGCGACCACTAAATATAATTATTACATCAGTTTTAATAACGCAGTAAGTTTTACTGTCAACAATGCTTAAATAAGTAAAATTAAACTTACGAACATCAGTAAATTGCAATACGCTTTCTGATTTACGTGGAGACTACACTCAGCTGTATATGGCAGTTGGCGATTGAATAGTCTGTTTTACAGCGGCAATTTGCTCCCATATATACTAGCCTTTCAGCCTTCCAGGTTATTCCTTCCTTCAGCTAAATATTCCAGACGTGAACTAAAAATTGCATCGAAAAGCTTATAATATTCATAAGAATTGGTTTCAGTCAATTTTTTCAGCTTTTTACTTGAAACCATTGTTCTTGATGGTGATAATTCAACGATTTTACACGGATTTCTTTAGTATAATTTTCCATAAACCATTGTATATTCCAAAACCTATATCCCAATAGATGGGAAGTAACAAGTCGGTCGGTGCGTGTGCGTTCTACTCATGGGGTGTGTTGATAATATTTACTAGTTTTGCGGTGTGAGTATGTCGGAAGTATGAGGTATGGATTGATAAACTTGGTTGGCGTCGATTAAGTATACTTTTGTTGTTATTTTGTCTGCCGTTGCTCAGGAAGTTGGTTTATAACCGCATCCTTCGCATCCTTACATTTGGTGGTAGTTTTTAATGTAATCGGATCATTATGCCAGGTCTTCTCCCTCTATCTCGTCCCAGGTCTCTTTCCTTAGACCTGGAACCTGCGAGCAAAGTTCCGCTGTAAAACCGCCTAGTGTCTATTGTGACCCCTCCCATCCGGGGAAGTTTCATAGCTAGTCGGTTTTACAGCGAAAACTTGCTCCTCGGTCCCAGGTATCAGGAAAGAGACCTGGGACGAGATAGAGGGATAAGATCTGGCATAACGATCCACATACACTAAAAGCGACCACCAAATATAATTATCACGTCAGTTTTAATAACGAAATAGGTTTCATTGTCAACGATGCTGAAAGAAGTAAAATTAAACTTATTATTAAATATAATAAAATTAAATTAAAGAACATCAGTAAATTGCAATACAGTTTCTGATTTACGTGGAGACTACACTCAGCTCTACTGTATATGGTAGCCGACGAATGAATGCCGGAGAGCAAATTGACGCTATAGCTAAATTAGCGAAGGATGCGGTTGTAAGTTAACTTCCTAAGCAACGGCCGGCAAAATAACGACACAAATATATTTAATTGCTGTTAACCACGTTGATAAATACATACCTAATACTCACGACATGCTCGGACTCAGGGGTGTCGATTAAAAAAAAAATTGGGGGGTCGAAGTGTACTAAACGACCCCTCCCCCTCCCCTAACAATCTCTCATATGATTTTTCAGCATCCTCGCCAACGGGAAAATCGTCCAGTGGCAGGTGAAGTCACATAAGCAAAGGAGCAGTGCACCGTGCATGTCAATCGACACTAGGCGGTTTCACGCGTGCACTAGCGGAAGTAATCGTCAAGACATCCCATTGGCGATGTCAGACTATATTAATTACCTTGATCTGATAATTTTTAAACTGGAGATTGGACCACGTTAATACATTAATAAACAGCCAGAGGACCTCCAGTTACTTCATATCACAAGTTTTTGGGCAAGCAACAGCTTGTTTATATACAAACCCTGAAAATATATACCTACCTCCGCTCCTGGGAAGTCATCTAGTCGGAAATCTGGAAGTCAGACCGAGCGAGCCTGACATCGAAGTAAACTCCATGACAACAGCTGACTGCCGAATTCAGCGGTCTTCAAATGCCAAGCTTTCCGGTCAGTTGACCGCTCCGATCTATATCGCCAACCATCTTCAACTGCGGTAAGTGATTGGCTCTGTATAATTGATATGACGAATCATAATCGAGGTTTCAAAAAATGACGTCACCCTTTGTGCTCCGATTGCATCATTTACGGCTGAAATATGGTAAGTAAGTTAACAGATAAGTTAGTCTCAGATGCGCATATTTTGGACATATTTCGGTCTTTGGGGTGCTGTTGTGGTGAACAGTCAATTATTTGTTCTTTCTTTCGAGTATGATGTTCAATGGCAGGTTCAATTGGTACCCCCACAAGTTAGGAAATATGGGGTAAAATAGTGCACCACAATACCCAAATGCACAAAGGTACCTTTTCTATCAGTATTTCAACAAAAATGTTATGGTTTAGTGTTTAAGTTGGTGCTGGGTATCATTCCGCTCCTTCGTTTTCTTTTGGTATTTGCATTATTTAAACTGGTATTGAACTGGGTTTTCTTAATTGTAACAGCTCCCTTTGAACAAGAATTCAATTGTTTTACTGCCATGTATAGTGATTGATAAGTGGATTTAACAACTGAACTGCATATGTTGAAGGGAATGCACTAGTTTTAAGAACGTATATGATGGCTATTATGAGCAGCAAGTGGGTATGATGACAACCATGATATGACAGGTATTTTGCGACTGGCTTCTGTTCTTATGTGCAATTAAAGAAATACTTGTGCTGGATGTATGCAAGTTATACGAGAATTAGATGATATCTAGAAGGATGAAATATTGAACGAAAACAATATTTTGTTTCTTTCGAACAATGTACAAACTAATTAAGTTTTACAGACTTGTGCTTTTATGGTGTGCCTGCATAAGGGAAGATGGGGGTTTCTGGACACTTAAGGCAGGGGATGGGTGCTGCATGACCAAAACAGTCAAAGCACCCTTGACCCCCAATACTCTTCAATACCCAATACCCAAAACTCTTCCTGAACTCTCTCATGCCCTGCATGATTTAAATCCTACCAGTGCTCGTGGTACCGACAATGTGTCCCTGAAATTGCTCAATATGTCGTTTCCTTCGGCGTGTGTTCATATTTTGCACATAATCAACTTCACCTTATCGTCATGTACTTTTCCGGAACTGTGGAAGTTGGCTGAAATCGTGCCAATCTTCAAGAAAGGCTGCCCTGACGATCCCAAGTGTTATAGGCCCATCTCGATCTTAAGTAACGTGTCAAAACTGTACGAGAAGATAGTAGTCAACCAGCTCACTGCGTATCTCCACCGAAATTGTCTTCTTAACAACTCGCAACATGCCTATCGACCACTTCACTCTACTGAAACTGCCCTTGCTGATGTAGTAGCTTATATCACAAATTGCATCGAAAGGCGCCGCGTTTGTCTGCTCGCATCAGTAGATTTGTCTAGTGCCTTCGATTGCGTGTCTCATAGCCGACTCCTAACCAAATTAGAGTGGTACGGCATCGACAGCTCTTGGTTTAGATCTTACCTTTCAAATCGCAGACAGGTAGTTAGGCCCGGAAAACTTGTATGCGACGTATCCTGTGGTGTTCCACAAGGAAGTTTGTGCGGTCCAATTTTGTTTTTGTTGTACACAAATGATCTTCTCTCGCACATAGGTGATGTCTTTAAAGTCGTTGTTTACGCTGACGACACACAGGCGATGTTGTCATCGAAATTGGAGGACATAATGTATGCAAAACGTCGTCTCGAATCGTGCTTGGAAACTATGAGCTCGTGGTAACGTGTAAATCTTCTCACGCTCAACCCATCTAAAACGCAATTTGTGATTTTTGGTTCTCGCCAGATGATCGCGCGGCTACCTAGCATCAGCCTCTCTGTTCTTGGATCGGATATTTCACGTGTCTCATCTATCAAGAACCTGGGCGTGACCATGGACGAATCGTTAACCCATTAAAGCCGATAATTCCAAATGATGCACTTTTCGAAGATGCACTAGGACAACTTCTTTTTGGACTCTGTGAATTATATATACAATTTTTGGAGGCAGTCGAACTGATGGAATAGTGGTTTCGGAACTGGCAACTATAATTGCCCGTCGGCTTTAATGTGGTCATGAATACGTCGATGGTGTAAGTTTATCGGTGTATAATCCATACCAGACGGATTTTTTAGAAGCTTTCTGGTAGAGAAGTTCACCGATGTGTTAGAGGCCTGGTGCAGATTAAATCAAGCTCGTGATATATTCAGATGAGGTATATAGGGGAAGTTATACATCCAGTGTTTCACATTTTACTTTGTAAACAATATGCAGCGTGTCGTATTCCCTCATGCAATGCTTCCAAACGAATCACTATGCTAATAGCCAAATCACACGTGTGCTAAGTATATTCTGTACAGCTCAGTTTGGACCTTTATAAAGCCCCATAAGTGATACCGACGAATCAGGCCATCATCAAACTGTATTGAATAAACCCTGCTGGTAAGATATTGAAGGAAGAAACACGAACCAATCAAGCTGGACATGCGGATAAGACATCATCTCTAAGTTACGGAATACGTTAAGCGGTATCTTTGTCGATACTGACACACTACCTGGTGTGACAACTGCATATACACCCTGGGTGCACAGGAACAACGTATTTGTGCACACATAGGGGAGCGTCTTGAGCAATGCCGGCATCTGTCGAACTGCGCTCGGTCGAAAAAACGACTGAAGGATATGCGAATAAAACGGCATTTCTGTGTTACGGACAACACGTTCAACGGCGTCGTCATCGACACTGGCGTACTACCTGGTATGATAGCCTCTCATACACTCTGGGTGCACAGGCACAGCGCACTTCGTGCACACGTAGGCGGAACGCCTTGAACAGTGCCGGCATCTGCCGAACTTACTTGTTCCCTTACCTGGCCAGTGGTCCCTTCCATCCCACCGTATGTTGTCCCCAGCCGAGCCGAGCACAGGCAGCGGTCGAACACCGGGCTGTGCTGGGGCGGTACCGTGCACCGTGATGGTCTCCAGCACGCACTCCCGGATGAACTGCAGCAGCGCTGTGTCGTGTCCCAGCATCCTGTACATCAGCCAGGCGTTGACCACTGCAGAGTTGATCGTCCAGTTGAACAGAGGCCACCACCACTTCTTGGAACGTATCCTGGTGCGGTAGCTGGCGACGAACTGATCATGAAGATCTACCCCTCCCATGAATCGGTTGTACACTGCCACTGAATACGGCATGTCTACGATCATTTTCTTCTTCTCTTGACGGGACCATCTTGCGACCTTCTGCATGGGCTCAACGCCGTGTGTGTTACTCATCATGGTGACGGCCTTGTTGTCTGTCCACCGCACCAGAGCCACATCCTCAGTGCACACTGATGAGATAGACCCTCTCTTCATCTTGTTCATCTTGGCGCTTGGAGTCAGGACACAGTCCTTAGGGATGCGATTTTTCCTCGCCGTCCCCGTCCCTCCTATCCCGGCAGCTGACAGCTGGTCGAGAAGAGGCAGACCCGTGAACAGGTTATCAAACGTGACGTGGTGCCCTTGGCGCAACTGACACTTATCCACAAGACCAAGCACCACGTCCGCTCCTTGGCCGTACCCCGTGCACGGGAGGTCTGTCGCCGAACCACAGTAAGGTTCCGCATGCAGCAGGTACCCCTCCGTCGTGCAGATGGACCATAGCTTGAATCCAAACCGAACAGGTTTGCCCCTTATGAACTGTTTGCTTCTGTGGTGCCCGTAATATGGCACCATTGTCTCGTCAACTGAGAGGTTTTGCGACGTCACCAGCAATTTATTGCACTTGTTGATCGTCTCGAAGAGAGGCCGGACTTTGTAGAACGGGTCTGGGCTGTTGGCGTCCATCTTTGAGTTGTCAGCCAGGTGCAGTACTCGCATCAATTGCTCAAAGGTGTCTCGACGCATTCCCTGTGTGACGAGATAATTGAACACGTCGCCCTCCTGGCGCCAGTACAGTCTTCTGTATGGGTCACGCGAATATCCGGACAGCATCATGATTGCCAGCATGGCCTTTATGTTGGCGACCGTTACTGCGCTGGCATTCAGCTGTCTTTGCGTGGCGTATACCGTACTTTGCTCAACCAGGAGACGAATCAGTTCTTCAGAAAGAAACAGTTGGAGGCAGTCTGCCGGTGACTTGATCACGTGTTTGAGAACATCCATTTGTGTGGGCGACATAGTGCTCTGGAAGGCTGGTACGCGTTCGCCTAGCCTGCGTGTGCTTTGCGTCCATTTCCTTGGCAGCGGTTTTGATCGCTTCTTAGGTCTTGACTTGCCGGTGGACTCGGTTGACGGCCCAGGTTGTGCTGCGGAGGTTGATGGAGTTACATCTTGGGGATCTTCATCTCCAGTAACGTCGTCCTTGGATGTAAGCAGCTCTGCGTTCGCGGCCAATAATCTTCGGGGCAGATGATTCGGATTCGCAGTAGCCTCGTCATCACTTGCATCCGAATCTTGGTCTGTTTCAGCGTCTGGTACTTCTGCCGGAGGCTGGATGACCACTGTGTATTGTCCTCCGACGTCAGCACATCCTTCATCTGGCTCATCGAGAATGTCCAGTATATGATTGACCGTCAGGCTGTAAAACGAAACGCGGTTAGAGCAGAGCTGAAACAGCGTCGGATACAGGAATTTGTCAATGGGGGGGGGGGGGCTGGCGTGGTCGGCAAAATATATGCAACAGTCGGCACGAATTTACGCTGGGTGGGGGCGGCAAAAATCTACCTTCGGTGGCGGCATTCGGCTTCTGGGGGGACCCCCCCTAAGGCTCCAAAGTAGGGGGCGCCGCCCCCTCCCCCTTGTCACTCCTGCTCTGGTGGTGCCGCCCCTCGCCAGCAGCTGGTGCCGCCCTGAAAATGCCGGAGTACACCCCCCCCCCCCCCCAGATTCGGATGTAAATGCCGCCCCTCAGCTCCATGCCGCCCCTCCGGGAGGTCGGAGTTCACCCCCCCCTCCAGCAGCTGAAAATGACGCCCTCGAGTGCAAATTTGCGCCGCCCCCAGTGTATATTCTTGCCGCCCCTGGCACATATTTTGCCGCCCCTTCCAGGCTCGCCCCCCCCCCTTGGAAAATTCCCGTATCCGACCATGTTTGAAAAATAAATGTTTGGGGCATGTGTCGTGAAAATATCAAGGCAATATGATGACTGGTATGGCCTTGGGTTGGCAAAACGTGACAGATCCTCAAAAATTGTACTACAAAGGGACCGAGCGGCAACTATAGTTGCCACCGCCAATTATTTCTTTGTTTCAGACCCGACGGGATAAAGAGATGCGGAAACAGCCCCATGGATATTTTATGTGAATAGTCTCAAAAGGTTATCACACAAAAAACAGCAATCAAAATCGGCTAGCTTATGGACTACGTACCTGTTTCCCACGCGGCGTCGGTCCATCTCCGCAGCGGCTCACGCAGCGTCTGAGAAGATCGTACACTGCCAACGGCGTTCCGATGTCAGGGGGCCCACTCAGGTTTCCAGCGGTCAAGCGGACCTTGAGCTCGGCACGGGCGGCTGAATCATCGCGCTAGGTGGATCCAGTGGCAAACTAGACCGGATTATGTGTCTTGGCAACTATAGTTGCCGCTCGGCTTTAATGGGTTAACATGGAGTGAACAAATTGGCGATATTGCTAAGAAATGTAACCGCATTATCTTTCCTCTAGCCAAGCATGTACGTTCTCTTACTGAAGAAACGCTGTCGAAGTTAGTGCTTGCACTGGTTTTCCCCCATGTAATGTACTGTTGCTCAATCTGGTCTGCTGCATGTGACACCGAACGCGTGCGAATCCAAATAGTCATCATGAGGGCGGCTAGGATCATAACTAGGACCTCTCGCTATGGCCATATATCGCATGTTATCGAGCGGCTGGGCTGGCCTAGCTTTCAACGCTTTGTCGACATTAGGGATTGCTCACTGGTTCATCTTGCAGTGTATCACTCGGGAGCACCTGAAACCCTGCGTGATCTTGTGACATTGAGAAGTGATGTCAGCTCTCGATCTACGCGATGAACACCGTTCTCAGTAGAGCGCCCACGCCTGAAAACTTATTTTGCGCAACGCTCTTTCATGTACCGTGCTGCAGTTCTTTGGAACAGTCTCCCCGAGGACGTTAGGGCCGAGAATATGCGACGGGCTTTTAAGTTTAAGCTGAAGGAGGCGCTGAGAAGAGCTGTGCGTGATAATGTTTGAGTATTGTATGCGTGTGTTTCTTAATGTTTCAGTAGCCTCCTGTCCCACCCCCTTTTTAGCGTTTTTGACATTTGATGCTGAGTGTCTCTTGGTACCAATACAAGGAATCCAATACAATACAATACAATAACCAACCAACCTGGACGCTTAAGGCATGCAAGAAATTGAAATAGCTGTACTGCTGCATCTGTATGGCTGAACCAGTCATTGTACTTCATTTACTCAACACAAAAATGAACAGGCTATCCATATTCAAGCAAACTCTTCGCCCGCGACCAATCGGCGTGAGAGATTGGCGACGCTACATGACTCACACACGCATACAATACTCACGCATACAATTCTCTTATGCCTTTATCTGCCCTGAAGAAAACAAATGTGAATCATAATTTGCTCGAGGCATATTAAATCCATTTGACTGTGGAGGTGGTAGGGAACATGTGGTGGTGCCCAAAGCCTGCCAACATCTATTTAATTCCCTACAATTATTTATTGGTTATATTTATGCATTTTTTTCTTCAATTCTTCCACATGCTGCTTGAGTGAGTGATGTTCCGGGAGAGCCGAAACACAATCTGGGATGGCCGTAGTTAGTGTGTGTATGGGAATGGGATGGGATGTGGGCGGGGGCGGACAAGCCCCTCGCCATACTTTTTATTCAGCACCACGCTGACTGAAAACAGTCCCATCCAGGGCGCTTGAGTGCAACTCCTACATCAATGCCACATGATTGTTGTTAATGCGAAATTATCTTGGTAGGGCACCTTGGAGGTCAACGGCAGGCAGCTGCCGCTCATGCTGACTGGTGACGCAGCGTACCCGCTCACGCCTTGGCTCCTGAAGGCGTACCCAAGTTGCTGAGAGGACCAGCCCGACCGTGCAGCAAGGCACGCGTTCAACGCCAAGCTTGGTGTGATTAGGATGGTCGTGGAGCGCTCGTTTGGGCGGCTGAAGTGTCGGTGGCGACGCGTCTTGAAGCCGTCCGAACACAGCTTCCGTTTTGTTCCGCGGATATCATTCGCCGCCGCTATCCTACACAACGTGGTAGAGTCGTACCACGACGACTTGCCAGCAGATGCACTGCGCGTAGCCGAGCTGCTGTCTACCAGCGAACAGCCACCTACAGCAAGGTGTCATCCAGCCGAAGACAGTATGGCTGCCGCGGGCATACGCGATCATATCAAGGACTGTTTGTGAAGATGTGTCTTTTGGACTCATTCGTTTGAGATCAATATGTTCGTTTATGTTTGATTCATTGGTTCGTTTTTATTCGCTTACTTCATTCGTGCATGCGTATGCACAGCTGAATTGATGATATAACCTGCCCAACGAAGAACAACTGTGAGTTCCTTTATGACTCATTATACTGCTAGGCCATATGGCGTTTCCAATCTCTCACATTGATTGGTCGTAGGTGCACTCTGTAATCCAACCCGAATAGCGAGCAGTAGTCATGCAACTTCACACTAGTTCAGGTCTTTTTTTTCTAACTCATTTTAGCGAACCGAGAACACGTAATCGCGAGCTTGTCGAGTAATCAATGCTGTCCATCACCACCGCCATGGAATGACGTCCCGCTGTCCGCCCACACCGGGCGGGCAATTGTCGTTTGATAACTGAATGTAAAAATGTACACATGCATTGACTTCCCGTGTATGCCGTGAATGCGGGATGGATGAAACAGATGACATGAGGCGGAAAACACGGTTGCGAAACGCAGCAAGGAGTAACAAGTATAGCAAGGATTATCAGTCCAGATTATCTTGTCTGTTGATTATGACGCGACAAACAGCTTTAATCTGGCCCTCTAGACGCTCCATGGTAGCGAGGTGGCGCTGATCCGTCTCCACTTGCTGCCGCAGCAGGTCAGCTTTCTGCCTTTCTAGGCCTAAGGCTTCCTCTCCCCTGGTGTTCATGCGATCCAGAATGCCCAGGATCCGGCTATCGATGTCGTCGGACGCAGACACCGGTGCCTACGACGCTCCGCTCGAAGGCCAGCATTCACTGGACCGTTTCTGGCGGCGCTTGGCCTCGCAGGCTGGTCAGCGGGGGCGTCGGCTGCGCTCGACCTGGTGGGCTGGTCGGCCGGGCTGGTGGCGCTGCCGCTTGACCTGGCCCGCTGCAGGGCACCGCCGACCACCCTGGGCTTGTGTGCAATAAACGAGGTCCCGGCCGAAAAAAGTGATGGCACTCATGGGTACTCTTGCCCCCCACACCCACCTACTTCCCATTAAATATATCCATGGCCAAAACTTACTCTTGGGGGGGGGGGGGCAATGACCAGCCAGAAAGGAGTGGAGGAAGGGGGTGCATGTTCAATATATGCTATCTGAAAACTGTTTAACCCGTCCAGTTTCTCCTATCAGATCCTCACACCCCGCCTGTGGGGGGTTAGGGATCCCCCACACTCTAATATCCAAACTAAGCGTCGCACGAAAAAAAATAGGCGTCACACGGAAAGCGCTCGACGAGTAGGGTCAAACACCACCCCGAAAAGGTTTTCACAACTGGCATGGTTGTGGCACTGTGAGGGAGAATTGCAGAATAAATAATTTGGAATCAGGAAAGGAGAGCGAAATCGACCAGGACCATGAAATGTTTGGCTACAGAAAAATAAATTGTTTTTGAAATTTCAAAATTTTGAGTAAAAGATTGCTTTCATTTTCCTTTCTAATGGGTAGACCGGACCGACAAATGTTGTTCGAAGTCAACTTGCTCCCAGGAAAAAAAGCTTACTATAGGCAGAATCTTCTATTTTACCTCTAATGGACAAATGTACGAAACTAATATGTAATCAAAAAGTGGATAAATGCTAAATTAATCTGGTGCGTTTTCCTGCATCCATAAAGATAAGAAAGCGCTGAATGTTTCATTCGAATGTCTATCCGTTAAAGCGTGACAGGTTGAACTTTCTTGGAGGTGACCTCACTTGACCTTGACCAACTCGTTAACCCTAGAAGACCCGACTTCAAAATTCTGACACAGTATGCCAAATTGATGTGGGAAAAGGTATGTCAAATTTCGGCGCGCTACCGCGCGCCATTCTCCCACTGTTCGCGGAAAACCCTCGTGGGGTGGTCGTCAACGACCCCCCCCAGACGGCACGGATTAGACTAGCTCTACCGATGGGTTCCAGGAAGGCCCGAGGGCCCCACTGCCCCTCCCCACTCGTGTGGTACCTGATGAGTTGCATTAAAACCCTTCTGACATTAGCTTGGGGTGGGGATACACGTAATTTTGTAGATATGCTGTAAGGTATGGGGAGCCAGGATGCAACACCGCCCTTAAATAGTCATTTTACATCAACATTAAGGCGTTGACTAAAAGGAATTCACTCAAAAGAATTTCACTACCTACATCTGAAACCCACGCGTCCACCGTTACCGAATCCCATACTCATTGAATCTTATTTAGGGCGGTATTTATGTACTAAGCTAAAACGATATCTAAGAGCGGAGCCCCGTATGGTGATTTGCAGTAGACGGCATTTGAGCTGTCAACAGTCCGCTTGTAAAATGGAGGGAATATAATATTTTCGGGACCGTCAAGATGGCACTATCTGGATTTAATATTAGTTCTCATTTATCCTACTACTGCTAATTCACATCCATGAAATAAAACTTAAGATTTAAAATATTTATCAGCATGATATGAACTTCTTCCCCAATATTGTATGTTTGCTGGTAATGCAATGGCAAATTATATTATATCCGACAACTCTCAAATCGCGCGCCATGGTGCCAGATGCTGCCAGATTGGCTAGTCGGTTCTATCAGTCAAGTGCTTATTTTCAAATTAGTGTCACTATTTGAATAATTTGGTTCAGTTTGATATTTAATTTATTATTTGATATGTTAAATTTCCGACAGATTTCATATATACAGATAATGTACATATATTTCAATAATATGCCCTTCATACTAGACGAAGTCATCAACAATGCATCCCGGTGCTTATTGGACGTTGTGAAACGGACTACTGTGAGCCATAGCATGCTACTACAGTGTCATGCATTGGACTCAGGTACATCGTCATCGTCAACGTCATCGTCATCGTCATCGTCATCGTCATCGTCATCGTCATCGTCATCGTCATCGTCATCGTCATCGTCATCGTCATCGTCATCGTCATCGTCATCGTCATCGTCATCGTCATCGTCATCGTCATCGTCATCGTCATCGTCATCGTCATCGTCATCGTCATCGTCATCGTCATCGTCATCGTCATCGTCATCGTCATCGTCATCGTCATCGCCATCGCCATCGTCATCGTCATCGTCATCGTCATCGTCATCGTCATCGTCATCGTCATCTTCAATGTCGCCGTCGCTCTCCCCTCAATCCACACAACAACAAACACACAATACTGAAATAAAATATTTATGCGCCGATGTGTAGGCTACAACACATCGGCGTTGATGGAGCATCGGAGCACAGCAGGCCTGAACTGTGATGACGATGAGTGAAGTTATTTCTTTGGTGCCTAACATTAGGGAGGGACGAAGCCAAAGTTTTGGTTAGGCGAGTTCAGGGTCAGGAAGGGGGCACAGCTTCCACAATATCGTTGGAATCGAAATAATGTCCTCTGCTCAAACATGTGCACTAATGTAATCATCTTGATCGCCGAGTCTAGACAGCCACCACACACCACACCAATCAAACTAAAATGCACATATAATAATATGCATCAATTAACACAATCGTCCTTCTATTTGTTTTACGACAGTTTAGAAATTCCACCCGTACCCAATGACGCAGCCAAGAGCAAGAGTAGGAAACATTGGGTACATGCCTCTCCTGTCAGTGGTCAGATGGTGACGATGGTTGGAATTTTATGGCATGTCGACGTCTGAGATCATTTTGCGCCCATAACTACTGGTCAGACAAATTCAAATTATTTTAGTTCGCAAGTACATGTACATGTATGATCTACGGACACATCGAAACAGCAACAGTCTTCATCAGAGACAAACACACCTGCAAGCCGCTGAAGATCCCGTAGAGCTTCTCCATCTGCAGTGCCGTCCCGGACCCGAGCTGCCAGAAGATTGCGGTATATTGCGCAGTTTGTGGGGAATACCTTGATGGTGCTTGCGGCGTTGCCAGAAAACCATGCTTCTGACCAGAGCTTTGGTTGTAGAACTCGCTCACTGCGCTTGGCTGCAGCCACCTTGAGGTCCTCTAGACCTTTACCATGGGTATGACGTTTTGCAACAGATGTCATGACGGCAATGGTAGTGTCGACCCAGGCACACTCCTTCCTGCTGTCTCGGACAGCGAGCTCCATGAGATGTGCCGCATCCCACAGCGCTGGCACGCATGGCTTTGAATGCTTGGAGGTTCAGTAACAGGCATGATCTTCAGCAGATTCAGTGGCACACTGTTTTGCAGGTATTGCCCGTCCGTGCAAATCGCAGCCAGTTGATCAGGGTGAGTCACTCCCACCTGTTCTAGTGTTCCAGCAATCTCTCTCGCTAGACCATCGCCAGAATGATCGCTGACAACAGGAGCCGCAACAACGAATGTTTGCACCATATGCTCCTTGGGGGCATCAGGCACCACTGCTAGGATGGCGGTCACGTCGACTGTGCGTCTGGCGATAGTCACTTTGTCAGCGCACAGAGCCACGTATGGCTGACGCATCAAGAACTCCATCAGCTTAGAGTGCATAGTGCTGACCAAATCACGTCGAATTCTTGGGACAAAATCAGTAGAGTGTTTGATATTACCCACTCTGACGCCGTTCTCTTTCTGTAGGTACAAGAGCTCTTCAAAGTAGGTGTGCGGCAAGCTTTTCTTGAGCCCATAGTACCCGGTGGACAGGACATGCCTCTATATACGCTTGTCGTCCTCCAGACGTCTGCGACTGCGCTCGCTCTCCTCCTCCCGCGCTTGAGCCTTTTTCATGTGGCGCGTACCCCTGAAGTATTCTACGACACTGATTTGCATCGACCTAAACTCAGCTGGAAATACGTCGTGTTTCTCGAATTTCGTTCCCAGCTCAGTCATCTTGTAGTGGAACACACCATTCATGTTTGTTCCTTGTTTTTCAGTGGCATAGCGTCCGTCTTGCACACAAATGTCGCAGAACACCACATTGTCTTCAGGCACGGAAACCAAATGGTGTTCGGTAGCCACTTGGAGATCAGAAATACTTCTCCCAGAACGAAAGATCAACTCTTGAAGAGAGGTGCCTTTGGATTCATTACCTTTTACAGGCGCATGTCTTGGGCTCAGAAGCGCCGTTAAAGCCTCAGTGGCTTTCAGACATCTGTCCAGCTTACCCTTCATGGATCTCATCCACTCTATCGCAAGGGCGCAGGTCGATGCCTCCGGAGGTGTAGAGGCGGTTTTTGGCAGCTGGGGAGTTGCTTCGGTGGTTTGCTCCGAAACTTCGGTGGTTTCCTTTGCATGACAACTGCTGGCGTCCACAGGCGCAGCAGACACCGGAATTAGTGGTTCATGAGATGAGGCCGCAAGGGATGACAATTTCTGTGAAAGTCAAAATTGATAATATAAACTTGATAAAGTTGCAGAGAACAAATCATCTACAATCTATGCACGCTTGGACCATTCTGCCACATAAATGATGGCATCGTATTGATGCACCAATGATATGGAGTCATTGGACAAATAGCGAGCGCGCTGCACTGCATATTGTATAATACATCGGACTACATAGCGCTATCAGACTGACATCCGCATCAAAAATAATTCGCTTCCATCGAGACAACTTCAATATTGAAATTGCTGGAGCCGATGGAGTAATTCACACCCAAGCTCGAGTAGGGAACACAGTATGGCACGTGTGGCAGCGATCACACTAACTTCTTTAAAATCTCCCAATTTTAGCACTTTCCCACTGAAGTGCACTTGTTCCGGTAACTTCACCACACCAACTTCTCCCCGCGTCATCCACCCTCTTTTTTTAAATTTTTAAAAAAAAAAAAAAAAAAAAAAAAAAAAAAAAAAAAAAAAAAAAAAAAACCCCCGATGAGGCACCACCTTTACGCGGTGGGGGGATTGAGTGCCCCAATGACCCGGCGACCATCATACCGGCGAGGGGTGAGACCAAGAGTGCCTCACTCGTCCTTCCATCAACACGCTCCCATTCCAACACCCATCTCATCCCAACCCATGTCCTTCACTTGGCCCTGCAACACCAACTATCCCAGCTATGAGTAGGCAGGGCAACTTCCCCGTTCCTGCCCACCAGGTCTGTTTTATCGGGGTAGCCGCGCCCCCTCGGCCCGTCCCCCGGGGTTGACGGGGTCCTGGAGGTTGAGGTCCCCCGTCGCACGGTGCTAGTTGTGACGGGGGACCAACACACCTCTTTGGTCCTGATATCCCGGAGGGGCGGGCGGGTCCGTGGGGCCTCACGCGGGCCAAGTGGCTGGTCGCCTCGGGCCGGGGGCCTGGGAATCTTCCCAGTGCCCGCCGGCCCGGCCGGCCGGGGTCAAGGGGTGGGCGGCGTTGGATTCCGGTCGGGGTGGTGAGTTTCTCTCTCCCGGCCGGACTAAGGCGCTGCCTGCCCCGTATAGCTCCTCGGGCGCCCGGCAACCTCCCGTTCGCGGGACCCAGGCGTCCCCCCAGTAGGGCCCTATGCGGTGGGGCGCCCGGGGAGCTGAAACCAAACGCACTACATGGCATCAACAACCCAAAAAAACACCCCTGGTCCCTCTCGTGGGGGCCAGACCAACCCCCATATACGACGTGATCGGAGCTCTCCATCGGATGGTACCCCCATTCCACGTGTTTTTTGTTTTTTTTTTTTTTTTGTTGCTGGTTTTCCGGGGAATTAGCAAGAGTCTTGCGTCGCTGTCCCCCTTCCAAAGGCGGGACGGATGTGACAGGTTCGGTAGGATTATAAGATGCGAAAGGCTGAAGGACGGTGCTCTGGAGGTAGAATTTGCGGCAGCAGAACAGGCAGACACAGCACTGCGATCATCTGAGTTTGTGTATGGCGTGCGTAAGAACGGGAAAAAGGAGGACGAGACGATCACAATCACCGTAGAACCACATAGTACAAAAAACACCTCGCGTGGAGTAATTAACTGCTTTGACCTAAGAGATGTTACAGAGGATGAGATCGTAGATGGGCTGGCAACTTTCGGGGTTATAGCCGCCAGGAAAATGAAAGTAAGGAGAGGTACAGACTTTATTTTGACCAACAATATTATTTTAACTTTCAACACAACCGACCTTCCCTCGGAGATCAGGGTGGGCTACCTGCGTGTGAGAGTGAGGCAATTCCTCCCAAATCCAATGCGTTGTTTCAGATGCCAAAGATTCGGCCACACTACTCAGTTTTGCCGTGGCCGCCCAGCGTGCAGCAGATGTGCCTCCCATGATCATACGGGTGAGCAGTGCTCCTCTGAGCACCCTTTTTGTACGAACTGCGATGGGGTATGCGCAGGACAGGTCGCCCCCCCACACGTCGTATGACCGTACATGTCCAAGTTACATTAGGGAAAAGGAAATTATTTCATTGAAGCACACGCACAAAATATCGTTTAGAGAGGCCAGGGACCTCTATGAAAGATCACACCCAAAAATATCGTATTCTTCCAGAACCAAAACCAGCACAACCGCACCAAACGTACAGCCCGACAAGGCATGCGAGTTGATCGCACAACTTACAGCTCTTCTCCGAGCTTTTGGAGTGCCCCTCGCCTCGCCTACGATGAACAGACAGTATAGTGAAAATAACGACAAAACAACTAAAGCCCCACCCACCACCAAAGAGTGTGCGGAAGATGTTTTGCAGGCCTCTCAGCAGCCTACTCCTGACGGTGGGGAGTGGACCCAAGTCCACCGGTCCAGGAGGCCGGCGCGATCTTCCCCTTCCAAACCCGGTCCATCCCCGACTACCACATCTACCTATACCCCATCATCACCCAAATCCACGCCTACTCCTTCTCCCAAAGCCACCCTCGTTAACCCTATCACTTCGGCCATCTCAGGAGGGGGCAGTGCCGCCTCCCGTCGCGTCCCGGTAGAGCCTCCTCCGACATCGCGGCGATCGCAGATGACCGGGGTTCGACCAGGAGCTCCCGATATGGGGGTATCGGGTCGAGTAAACCGTGACGGGTCGCGTGACCCCTCACTTGGCGAGCGTCCTGCCGGTCCGTCACAGGCCGAGGGCCTGCACGAATCCCTAGCCAGGACCTCTCGGGCACCCCCCCCTGACGGTTCCTGGAGATGCGATGGGACCTCCACCCGTTCCCCCTTGTGAGAACCCGCCACGCTCTTCCTCTATTGCCGGACGCAAAAGGGCATCACCCTGGGCAATTTCGCCACCGAGCGGTGGTATCCCTAGGAATCGCCAGCGAGCGAATTCTGCGTCAGCGGGGGCTAGGATCCACACTGGTGGATCCTAATTAGGCATTCACGTAATTTTGTTTTTATTGAACTCTGATATTTGGATGTCCGGAGGCAGGGCAAGTTTGTATACATGGACACACACCACTTTGAAATTCTAAGACACTTATATGACACCTACGTCAACAGTTTTACAGTGGAACTGTCGTGGTTTTAGAACTAGCGCCCAAGACCTCCAGGTGGTCTTAAATCGGTACGGCCCTGTGGCGGTATGTCTTCAGGAGACCAAACTTTCACCTAACTACATCGTGTCGTTGAGTGGGTACTCGATATTTCGGAAGGATGTGGTGACTGATGCTGCGGCACACGGTGGAGTGCTACTAGCAGTCCATAACAGCATCCCCATGAGAGTACTAACCCTCCATACTACACTCCAGGCGGTTGCCGCTCGAATACTATTTGGTCACAGATGCATCTCAGTATGTTCCGTATACCTGCCTCCAGGGAATGTGTTCCCCACCGTGGAACTCGCCAACTTGGTGTCTGAACTGCCTCGACCCGTCTTGCTTTTGGGCGATTTTAACGCTCACCACACGTATCAACACCCGTGGTCGCCATGTGGAATCTCTAATCCTTAACGAAATGCTCTGCATTTTAAATACTGGAACACGAACACACTTCTCCACACCGTCGGGAACCACTTCCACCTTGGACCTCAGCCTGGCTAGCCCGCAGCTAACGGAGTGCCTCGAGTGGACGGTGGACTCCGATCCACTGGGGAGCGATCATTTCCCAATCTGGTTGAGTTATCTGGACGGCTCAGTTTTAGGCCCGCGCCCGCAGCGATGGAATTTTAAGAAAGCGGACTGGGGTAGATTTCAGGAGAAAATTCAAGCTGCTTTCCGCTCAGAATCAAGGTCTCCACCACTGCCAGTGACCGAATTCACTGCACTTCTCCTGGAATGCGCCTCCTCAAGTATCCCCAGGACCTCTGGACTTCCTCGACGCACCCCTGTGCCGTGGTGGACGGAAGGGTGCAGTGACGCTATTCGTGCTCGAAGACGCGCGTTTCGAGCCTTCAACCGTAATAGCACCACTGCCAACTTAATAGAGTTCAGACGTGCTCGGGCCCTCGCTCGGCGCACTATGCGGGAGGCCAAGCGTGTTTCGTGGATTGAGTATGTTGGGTCACTCAATCGATCCTCGCCAACCTCATTAATTTGGTCTCGCATCAAGAGCATCTCTGGCCGATTTAATGCAGGCCCGCTTCCCACGTTGACGGTCGGTAGCCGTGAAGTGACGAACCCGATTGACGTGGCGAACGAGATTGGCCATGCTTTGGCAGACGTTAGCCGCGCCGGCAACGGCGACCCACAATTTATGCGCCACAAGGCGCGCTGTGAATCGATTTCGATTGATTTTTATACTTCAGAACATCCGTCATACAACGGTTGCTTTACTCTGGCTGAGATGGAATCGGCAATTAATTCGTTGCGCAATGTAGCCGAAGGACCCGATGAAGTGCACAATGAGCTGCTGAAGCACCTGCCTTCCTCTGTGGTCGCGGAGCTTTTACGTACCTTCAACCTGATATGGACTAATGGCGAGTACCCTCCATCGTGGTGCGAAGCTACAGTTATCCCACTGTTAAAATCTGGGAAACGTGGCCTGGACCCCTTAGATTATCGTCCAATCTCTCTGACGTCTGCATTAGGTAAACTAATGGAGAAACTCGTGAATGGACGCCTGTCCTGGTTCTTAGAAAAAAATGACATCTTCGTAAACACGCAGTGCGGCTTTCGGAAGAACAGGAGTACCATTGACCATATTTTAACACTGGACACCGAAGTACGCATCGCTTTTAAGAGGAAGCGACATCTAGGCGCGGTGTTTTTTTTTACATAGAAAAGGCTTACGACACCACGTGGCGTAGAGGAATCCTGCTGAAGATCCACAAGCACGGAATTCGAGGACGACTTGGTACCTTTTTACAAAACTTCCTAGCAAATCGATGTTTTCGTGTACGTGTCGGTAACTGCCTGTCGAATTGGTTTATTCAAGAGAACGGAGTCCCACAGGGAAGTGTCCTGAGTGTGACCCTCTTCGGGGTAATGATCAACGATATTGGGGACTCGCTTCCTGTGACCATTGGGCGCTCCTTATATGTTGATGATTTCGCCATATGGTCATGTGCCTCACGTAAACCGCCGATGGAGCGACAGCTACAGCTAGCCATCAGGTGCTTGGAGAAATGGGGAAACACGAATGGATTCCGCTTCTCTACAATGAAAACCGTTACCGTACACTTCTGTCGCCGCCGTTTATGTCCCAACATGAAAATCCTATTGTACAGGCAGGTGATACGGTGCAACCGGTAGTGAGATTTCTGGGGGTGGAATTTGATTCACGCTTGACATACCGACAACATCTTAAAATGCTACGAGATAAGTATGTAAATACTTTAAATATATTCAAATGTGTGGCTCGTGCGACCTATGGAGCAGACCGCGCATCGCTGCTTCTGCTCTACCGATCGCTTGTTCGGTCAAAGCTTGACTACGCGTGTTTTATTTATGACGGAGCTTGTTTGACGAATAAACGCATCTTGGATGCGGTCCATCACTCTGCGCTTCGCATCATCACGGGTGCATTTCGTACTTCTCCAACGGCGAGTCTCCTTGCGGAAGTTCACGAGTTTCCACTCTCTCTGCGACGTGAACAGCTTGGCATGCGATATGCTTGCAAGCTACGGCAATATCCGGATCACCCAGCTTGCACCCATGTATTCTCCTACCGGATAGTAACGCTGTTCACAAACGAACACCCTGCGAGAGCAGTCCCCTACGGAGTGAGGATGAGACGACTTTTTTCTGAGAGCGGTCTCCGGCTCCAGGGAGGTCGACGGACTGAGCACATTTCAACGCCTCCCTGGGAACTGATCACACCGGAAGTTGACACCTCCCTCGCCTACACAAAGAAATCCGATATTACGCCACATGAATTCAGAGCAATTGCCATGGAGGACATTGAGTGTTACACTGGATTTGTTCCAACATTCACCGATGGATCCAGAACCGAGACCGGCGTAGGCAGCGCTTTTACTACAGGTACTGTGGTGAGAAGCTTTTCCATTCCAGCGCATGCTTCTGTGTATTCTTCCGACCTGATTGCCATTCTGAAAGCTGTCTGTTTCATCGAAGTATCAGATCATTTACTTCACATTATTTTGACGGACTCTTTAAGTAGCCTTTTAGCGTTGAGGACACACAATCCGTCAAACCAAATTTTACGGGACGTCTTAACTCGTCTCACCAGTGTGTACCAGACAGGTAAAAGAGTGGTGCTATGTTGGATCCCGAGTCACGTGGGCATCCCAGAAAATGACCTAGCTGATGCTGCTGCAAAACGCGCGACGCAAGCTCCATGTTCACGAACTCTACCACTCCCTGCCCGTGACCACTTCCGAACTATTTCTGACTTTATGCTCACAAAGTGGCAAGGCTCTTGGAACGCAATACCCGACAACAAGTTGAAGGCGATCAAGAATCTCCTCGGAAAATGGAGTTCGTGCTCGCGTAGGATCAGGCGAGATGAGGTGGCACTATGTCGCTTGAGAATAGGACATACATATGCCACTCACTCTTACTTGCTAACTGGTGATGACGTGCCGCGTTGCCCCAGATGTCACACCCGCTTATCTGTGCGGCATGTCCTGCTGTCCTGTCCCGGCTACGAGGAGGAGCGTAAACGTCACTTTGGGCGTGCTCAGTCTTTGTCACTCAGCGAGGTTTTAGGCAAGGACTCGGATATTGTTCGATCAGGGCGACTATTTGACTACCTCGCTGAAATATCATTTTCAGTAATATATGCACCAAGTTGAAAATGTTCAATGTTGCCTTCTTTTTCATTTTTTATTTATTTAAATACGTACGATACGTTGTGTCGACTATTATTATGCAAGCTTAATTGGCTAGGATGTTTGATATATCGACGTGTAAGTAAGCTGTGTTGTTATGGGCGCTACATGACCAATGTAGTCGATGCGCCCTAAAGCCCTAATAACTAACTAACAATGAACTATAATTGTAAATGGATTTGGATTCAACATTTCATAACAAACAGGAGCACCAAAGCATAAGATCAAAAATGTTATTTCATTTAGCATGTGGAAATGTGAGTGGAGAATTAACCTGAAAATAGATAAAAGCACTGGGACATTAATTACCCTAAAGGGACAATTCGCACTGAAAAATGCACATTTTTTAGGCCATGTGTCTGAACATTGGATCAACACATGGCATATGAGACACATAGTGCACACACCTTGTAAATGTGACCGATAAAAGTACTTTAATTGCCTCAAAATAATATTAGATGTGGTCAGATCAAACCAGGTCCGACCAGGATAGATCAAGTCATGACCTTGTACAGTAAGTTACTTCACATGTTTGAATTCCTTTGGCCTTCGGAGCATGTCTGACTGCTGGGGGATTCTACTAAGAACATTTTGCCATCAAAATCTCGTTTCATTTAGCATCACTCCCTGCTAGTGATCTGAAAACCACATATCCATCCATATTAGTAAAATGGATAGAGTAATTCCATGAACCTGAATTATTATCTGTCTATGGGGTACCTTATCAAAAGCTTTACTAAAGTCAAGGTATGCTACATCACCTTTCGACTTTCCATTTTTCACCCTCTTGAAGATAGGTACTACATTTGTCCTTCTCCAATCTTTTGTTGTTGTTTTCCAAATTGTTTATTGTGTGAAACTGATCTACAAAATATGATACAAAGTGGAATCGCCACTTTTTTTCAGTTTCACACAGTATCCTAGTTAAAAATTTCGGCAGCACCTGCATCCTTGTTTGACTTTATTTCTCCAATATGATTCAAAGCAATAGCACTGTGAATTAAATCAACATCAATTATTAAATCGCGTGTCACTGAACTGTGATCTGCAGTTGACAAACTGCTTATATATTCTACTGTAAAGAGTGACTTAACATGATTGCTCTGCTCCTCAATCATCTCAACATGTGACTTGGTATATTCCCATTTACTTCTAATGGACCAACTATGCTTGAAATCATACTCAGCTTGGAAAAGCTGAATACTTTTTTGCTCTCTCTATCACAATTTCTAGCCAAGTGCAATAATTCTTTTGATCGCTTTGCTGCATGACATAACAAGCAAAGAATCTTTGGTGAAACAGCAGTGTGCACATTGGAGAAAAGTGATGATAGCTCCATAAAGCATTCACCAGAGCCTCTACTGCTAAAATTAAATATTTCACATAAAAACAAATGTTCAGCTATCAAGAAACGTCCACTAGCACGAATCCTGAAATACATTTTTGTTTAATACAACAAAGAATGGCTCTTAAGTGCTCCTGGGTTTTAGACATTACATGAGAGGAAATGGAGTTTCTTGAAGTATCTGCACCGTTGAGGATGCTTTTCTGTGATTCACGTGTATTTTTGCATGCTTTTCGCACATGTTTTTCAATTGTTAAGCCTGGCTCTTGACTTTTATATCACTCCTGATGATGGCCCATGGCCGAAGCGTTGAGTAATATAGTATAATCCCTAACGTTACTTTTGATGTAAACTCAGCACCTCCTGGTATATTGAAGGTCGGATGTTTCTTCTCACTTAATACAGTTTTGCATCATATAACTATATCTAGTTATAATACCTAGCCAGTGATTCCAAGTCCAATGATAGTATTTGCCTCAATGGGCTCAACTGAAAGAAAATGAAGCTGAAATCCTGAATCAACCATGGTGGGACTTAATTGATTCAAGGATCTGCTTTTATGCTCAAGGGTTTAGGTTTTGTTATGCCTTTGGGCCCCACCAATCTCAGAGGACTAGTGCAAGGCAGTCTGTGAAATGAACGTGACACCTTGAGGTGTATGCTCGCATCTGGGCATCTAGGTCAGTTCATGATTATCACCAGTAGTATTTTATAAAATTATTGGGTCCATTCCTTTGGCCTTTAAAAACACCTCATTTAATATTACATTTTGCAAAGTATTTTATCGGTGACCATAACAACAGTGCTGCATTACTGCCAGTCCATCCTGACCAATGCCATCTTATGATTGAATGGATGTGTTTAAATTGTCTTCAAACCTCAGAAGAATCTTTTGGAAGCAGATTTGTCCAATTGAATCCAATCCAGTCCTTTGAACTTTATTTCCCGCTTTGCAGTTTGCACCTTGGCAGAAATAAAAATTTTGTACACCAATGTGAAGTAATTCAGGCTCATGCAAATGAACTATCATGTGAGAAGAAGGAATTCCATAAGAAGCAACATACATTAGTCAGAAATATTGACAGTGCATAATATTCTTTCAAAGGTATTTTGAAAAGTAGCAACTCCTGTCACCTGACCCAGAACCTTGCTTGCCAATCATCAATGCCAAACTGGGCAGCTACTTTGCACAACTGATATACCAGAAACTTGAAAGTTTCCTGCATCTGATTGACAATGTTGCAAAGAATCTCATTTCGTGAAGCCTGACAGCATGCAAGATGGTGGTGGCATCATCAGGGATTTGCTCAACATCTACCCTTTACTCTGCACCCTTTCCAACGATGGCAACACTGAACATTTTGCTCAGCATTTGTGTGATGGAGCTGGACTCAGTTTGGGCATAGTTTCAATGAACTGCAATTAAAAAATAGAATAAAAATGTCCTTCAACACATTAATTCAATGAAATGACATACTAGGCTGCAGATAATTCATTATTTTGGGCAGTGGAAGGCAAAGGGTTCATGTCTATTACAGTTCTTGAGTACAAAACACATACCTTTTTTATGTGAGGGAGGTTGCATTTGCAAATAATTTACCACTTACTTGGAAGTCAGATTTTCAAGATAAGGGCTACATCATTTTGAAATAAAATCTCACACAGAAAAACCAAGTGTAAGGAGCTCAAGATCAGTTTGGAAACATGGCCCCTTCCCCTATCTGTGAGTGCAGAATGTGATATTGCAATGTTCAGCTCATTGGTAGGCCTTGGCATGCTTTGCAGGTTGGATAATAGTAGTAGTGTACTGAAAGGGGCATGTACCTACCCACACATCACCATCTCCCACCACATATTGTCAAACTTATTGAGAAAAAAAACAGCTTGCTATATCAACAGCCAAAGGGATGCTAAACGAGGTTTTCAGTGCAACAATGTGGGGATGTGCCCATGGAAAACCCGCACATGCTTCTTCCAACAGGTAGGGAATGGGCAATGCAACCAAATAGTTCCTGAATTCTGAACACTTGCTTCTTTATGCAAATGGCATGTGCACAATTTACCCCACACCTTCAAGCCTGATTATCATACTTCAAGATGATGGTGCAATAATTTTAAAATTAAATCTCTGACATACAATAGGACAATGTTCAGGAATACAGATATGCTTGGAGACATGGCCCATTCACTTTCATATGGAGACATGGCCCATTCACTTTCCTATGGAGACATGGCCCATTCACTTGCCTATATTTATTCCATGTAGAAATAGATACTTACCAACGTCCCTTGACACCAGGAAGCAAACTTCTCCCAATGGGCGAATCCAGAACCAACAACCCTCTTGTCTGTAACCGGATTGAGATTTGGGTGGACTTCTTGATAGTGTCTCTTCAGATTTACACCATTAAAGCGGCAGCCGGGTATGCCGCACTTAAACTTCTTCCGTTCGCCCGCCATCACCAGTACTTCCGACGGTAGGAACGCAACAGAAAAAAAGGAAGTTCCTCTTCCACTACACCGACAGAAAGTCCACCAGTCCTCTCGTCGAGTTCACACTTAACAGTATGATATATTCAGTCTCGACAGTTACCACCACCAGGGTGGGAAACTTACTTTCCGGGTTTGGAGTCGGAGTGCAAACCGATCTCTTCTGGAGTACATTTTCATGGACATATTATTTTTCATGCATGGAATCTATTTGCTGGTAACTGACGGGAAAATCATATGTACCTAGCCAGTACCTACGTAATATGCATAAGTAATACACATCATCATTTTCGGTCACATCAAAGCATAGAAACAAAGTGAACAATGGACGGCACCGCAAGACAGGGAGTTGTGATGATCAGCTCAGCTTTGTCTTTCGCAACTCACCGGAGCAATGCACTTTCCTTTCACTGTTGGTCTCAGAACAAGGCTCGCCAAATGAAAAACAAACACAAATAATTTACGCTTCACCCTCAGCTCAGAACGCACACCTACCCACATATGCAGACAATTCCCTGCGTGATACGGACCGGACACCAACACCCCCGCACGCGACAGTCAGAAGGCAAAGGATCAGTCAAGGTCTTGTGTTTGCAGTATGGCACTGTCAAACATGTGTTCAAAGTTGCTAATGGTTGACGTCATTTAAAAATACCTTGCTTTGATTGGTTGGAACATAGTTATGAGAACAAAATGCTAACGAAGCAAATTTCGATCGGCAGCCTCCGGGACTCCGGAAGTCGCCCCTTAAAACGGTCAGTTTCTCCCACTATAGGGTGGCTCGAAAGCAGGTTTCTTGAGACGCATCGGCCGAATTCATAGCGACCGGAGGCCACTATTCAGTGCGCAGGCGTGAGGTTTGGTGCGTTGTCGTCGGCATTTCCGCTGATTGTGGTGTGTTGTGGTGTGTGTTCGGGTGTTGTCTGTGTGCTTGATGGTACGAAAAGTGGCTAGTTTATTTGGCAATTGCAAGTAGGATAACATGTTTGGCGGATGTTTTATTTAATCTTGTATTAGTTTTTTAGTAGTATATTTGTTCCTTCTGCATGTCTGTGTCGGAGTACATGTGGAGCCCATTCTATGTAGTATGAATCCGGAGTGAAAAATGTTTTAAGAGATGAATTATCTTAAGAAGTGCCTTAATTCCCACCCTGACCACCACTGTTCTTCTAAGTAGCTATTGCCACCTGCACCCAACGGAACAACATCCCCCTGCCCACAACGGGTTACGTAAAGGGCCTTGCTTCACGCATACGCCGATTTTGTGGCGATGTAATGACCGTGATCGCCGCGAGATAACTCAAGTAACGTTACCTAGACGTTGGCGGTCGCGTTGGCGTTATTTGTTCCTGCACTATGGTTCTTTTGTGGTTTCTGCTGCTAGTTTTTCATTGATATAACCATAAATCAACTAATTATAGTTGAATTTATTATTTAAAAGGCTCAAAATTTATTATCATGTGAAATACATGTTTTTATGTGCATATCACGCCCAATAACACAATCAAAGTTGCCAGCACTTGTTACCTGGTGAAGTACGCGTTGGCGATTCATCCTTCTCTATACAATGGCATAGAGATGGGTCTTGCAATAATATGGTTCGTAAACGGATACTCAGTACCAAAATAGTACTGTATTAATCAAGCAACCACCGATGTCATGGGCAACCCCATGGGGTTATGCAGTATCGCTCAATAGTGTAGCAGCCTTTTAGTCAGTGATATTTCATAATCTGGATGTCTTCTGTTCGCTACAAAACTACTTTTTTGGAAAGCATTCATGACCAGTCACTTCTTTTTATTTCGATATGTCATGGATAAAGTGCTACTTGAGTGAGACATTGGGGGCCAATCTTGCTACCTACCAGCGTAGGCAAGTTGGCGACTTTCTTGACCTCTGCTTCGGAAATTGGGAATAACGTCAGACATCAAGACAGTGTACAAATCGTTGGAATTGGAATGGTCCACGAACTAGGTGTTGCAACAGGAGCATTTTTACTGCAGCCCTGTTAATACTTGTAATCCTTTCCCTCCAAAAGCCTAAGTGCGAAGTTTACTATACCTTTGGTGGTGATTGGACCCACCATATTCGCCTTCTTGATCTCATTCACCAATTTGATTTCTAGTTGCCTTGAAATTTACTTTGGACGGATCAAGGCGGTTAATACTCCAGAATCTCCAAAATGCCACCATTTGCAGTAGTTGCAGCATAGCAACACCAAATCGATAGCATGCTGTTTGTTAATCAAATCAATTGTCTGCCTTTCCAAATTTTAACCAAGGTCAAGGTTATTAAACAGAGGTTAGGTAAAAGTATCCCTTCTTATCGCAGTACGGGGAAACACTTTGTACAGAACTTGATAAAATAATGATTTGGACATTCTGCTTTCAAATATGTGGCAAGGTTAATGCTGTTGGGTCGGATCAATAATTATCCACACTTTACACTGCCATCCTTTGTGTGGAGTTGAGATATTTGTGCGAGTCAGTTGCCTTGCCGATATTGCACCCGCAAGGTCGTCTAATGCCGAATGCTATTGTTCCTTGCGAATTTAACTTTTATTTCGGTTTTAGAGCCACTGAAGTAGTACACAAGGATTTTGTTTGAACAAACAATGATCAGAGATGACCCGGTTTCGTGTGCTTGGACCTTATTATATAAAGCAAATATAATGCATATAAAGAGCAAGTATAAAGAGGTGCAAAAGGTCGGACAATAGGAACACATGACAGACGTTGGGAGTCTTCATATAGGTGCAGGGGACACGAGTAAGGGCACAAAGGTGCCGCACCCAAAATCATTCCTCGTCGCGCTGCTGTCAGTACCGGCATTCATTACCCTAGTGGAAGTAAAGTCAGTCTCGCTGCTGACAGAATTTGCTTTTCTGATCTCATCGATACCCATTGATCGAAATGCACAACAAGAGCAGCTGTGTCTCAAACAGATTCAATGGCTTTGAGGAAGTGGGAAAAAGCAATGCATATGTGATATTTGTACCTATTAATGATAAGGTGAAAGGAAGAATACGAAGAAAGTGACAACCAATGCACACAAAACTGTTTGGAAAGATGATGCAAAGCCGTGACTAATCCCACACCATTCACCATGACTGACCAGGGTCGTGGAGTACGTACCGTCTACCAGGGTTAGATATATACTTTGCAATTCTGGATGATGAGAGGACAATTTCTGAGCGATGGAATACGGAGAGGATGTTTTCCTTCAAACATTTGCATCATAATCTCACTTTGAAGTTTCAAGTGAATCTTGAGCACTACCACAGGACACAGGGTGCATTGTCGAACAACGCCATCAGACGTACAAATTGAAAACACATGTAGGAAACAACATGGAGGATAACTTTGCGAAGATGATAATTCTATGAATGGCAAAAATACAGGAAAAGGTCGTTTTTCGACCCTGACGTCCACTGTGGTGGGCCAAGGTCGCAGAGCACACCGTCCACTGTGGCGGACCGGGGCTGTGGAGCACACCTTCTGCTCCCAGAGCCGCAAAGCACATTGTCCACTCTGGCGGACCAGTGCCGCATAGCATATAGTCCACCGTAACAGACCGGAGCCGCAGAGTACACCGTCCACTGCGGCGGACCAGGATCGCGGAGTACATCATCAACTGTGGCAGACCAGGGTTGCGGAGTACATCATCAACTGTGGTGGACCGGGACCGTGTGGCACACCTACTATGACTAGGGCTTCAAAGCATAACGTCCACTGCGGCGGGTCACGACCGCGGAGTACATCATCTACTGTGGTGGATCATGGTCGCGAAGCAAGCCGTCCACTGTGGCGGATCAGGGCCTTGGACTACACCGTCCACTGAAACAGGCCGGGGCCGCGAAGCATACCATACAATGTGGCGGATCAGGGCCGTGGAGTACACCGTCCATTGCAACGGACCGGGGCTGCGTAGCACATCGTCCACTGTGGTGGACTGGAGCCGCGGAGTACACCGTCCATTGCGGCTGATCATAGCCATCAACAGGTCAAATTATGTCATGCCATGGCAGTGGCGTACATAGGATTTGCAAGAGGGGGCAAACTGATTTGGAAGGTGCCCACCTCTCCCATTAAAAGTCGGCAGATTTCCATCAATTTCTTAAAACGGGGTTCTTTATATTTTTCCGCACAATAATTAGTGCCCAAATTAACTGTCCTGTGGAAGGGGCCAAATCTGCCACAATTATTTCTGAATCACCGGATTTCAACCCTAATCCTGTATGAAGGATTTTATTTTGGTTTCCCTTGAAAAGTTTCCTCACACTGCTGAAAATACATCTCAACAAATCACCCACAAAATTCAATTTGCCGGTGTCACCTATTCCAATTCATAACGCCCGGTCGCCAAAACACCAATGTTCGTGCACGTGTACACCCGCATTGCGCAATCTGTGCGTTCGCTACTCTGCGTGCGCTTCTCCGGTTTCTGCTTGGCCTCCAACGTTTGCCTAATTACTGTTACATGATAGTCTTGTGCCAGACTTGACATGTGGAATGCCTCGTATGGTGGCTAGCTTGAAGAAGAAAGATAAATTCACTTCGATGTATTATTTGTTTTCTTCCCACACTTTCTCGTGATGAAGGAGTCCGGATACAAAATTGAGCTTTGATGCATATATCTCTGGTTCAATAAACTCCCAGATTGGCTACCTAGCCATGACCCACCTTAGGTGTTGGTAATTTTTACCCATTGCGTTTGTCTTCTTCTATGGATGTGTTTTATGGTTCGAGCTAATTTTTGTTAGGGGCCCGGGACATGTTTGGGACCCGGAGCCCGGCACATGGTCTGTTTTACAGCTTTGTTGCTTTTTTATACACCGATGATATATTTCAGGTATCGGCGCGTTTTCGAAGACGCCGGTGTGTTTATTTAGTGCCCGGTTTTCCTTGTTTACGATCAATTCCCTTTTTGAGGCCCCAGCCTGTTTCAGAGACCCGTGCGGTCTTATGGTCCTGGTGTCCCTTGTGGGTATCCGTTATGCTTTTATTTAGCGCTCCAAGGCGTGAATATTGCGAGCTGCAGAGCACATTTTATGGCCCTGTCGCTTTTTGCGAAACTGGGTACGCTTTGGATTACCGATATTAAATGTTTGGATTACCGACGACATTTTTGATCCCGGAGGCGATATTTAGGGGCCCCGTGGTCACTTGTTGGAATCCCAAGCGCGAGCTTCAGTGGCTAGGACTCGTTTTGTGAGGCACGACACGTTTTGTGGGCTTTTGGAGCGGTTATCAGGACCCCAGAGTAATTTTCCATGTCGGGACTGATTTGCATTGCTCCGACTTCATTAGTTTGGTGAATGTCCCCTCCCCATTCTGCATGCCATTGTGCCACGCGATTCTGTAACCTAAGCATACAGGAATAGCTCATTTGTTTCATCACTCTCACGTGATTTCAACTTTCAAGTTCTCCAGACAGTTTTGAGGAAAGTCAAACATCGCCTACATAGATAGACAAGGATGGACTATGATGCAAGAGGGCTGCCATGGAACTCAGATCATAGTAATTTTGTTGCAATACATACCTTTTTCAGCAGATTGCTTTGGAGATTGATGCGCTCCTGAAGTTTGGTCAGGGTTGGAGTTGGAGGTGGCTAGAACAGCACTGTGAAGGACATTGCATGTGGTTCAAAGGACTTCTTTCTGTTTGCATTAATAATGCAGGTACTGAAGCAAACATTTCATTAATTGACCTCTATGGTCAATTGATGAAGTGGTTGTGAAGGAGTGAAGAGTAGAAGCGAGACGGGTTCTTCTGAAATACGTTGTAAAAGTAAGGTTATGATGTAGCTTTTAGACACCAGTGGGAATGTGGTGTGGATTCACTCATCAGTTTATCCATACCATAACCTAATAACCATAACCAACATAACCTAATCTGGCATATCCTAACATTCCTTTGGAGAGAAAAAATAGAACAAACATTAATGTAATACATTTTCTTTAAATATCATGAATTCAATAACCGAACCCAGTCAAGCCTAACCTAACGTCAACTGCTTTTGAAGTAAAAATCTCCAATTTTCATTTTTCGGGGAAATTTTCCAACTTAAAAACTCAACTAGCCTCACATATCCAAACCGGTATTATTGTGCTCTACGGTGGATACAAGACAATGCCATTTGGCTCCATATAGCAAACAAATGAGTTAGGTTTGGTCAAGTTAGGTTAGTTTAGGTTTTTCAAGATGAAAACGTTTTTCTTTAAATCTTAAAGTGTCCAAGAATTGAAAATTATTTGGTAAGTTTGCAGTTTAGGGGGCTTTTTTATTCCTTTGGAGCTTACCTTCAGAATACCATGTTTATGCAGGTGACTCAGATGATGGGACCACTTATTTTCTCTACAAATGCTTACTTTTCAGGTTATGAGCAAACTAATGCCAAACAAGGGGTTTTGAGTTAGGTAACATAGCATAAAAGTGGTTTTAAAAAATGCAACAAAACCTAACCTAACCAGGCATAACCCACCTTTTAAGAAGAAGAAAGAAATACTAAAAAATGTTTTTTTTTCATATCAAACAATTTATTTTCTGAACATCATTAACATTAACCCCTCCCGACTCATGAGGTCTTGAACCGCCCCCCCCCTTACGTTTTTCGCGGACAGCGGACGAACGGCGCGCACAGCGCGCCCAAATTTGGCATACCTTTTCCCACATCAATTTGACATGCTGATTCAAAAATTGTATGTCAGGTCATCTAGGGTCAACGAGTTAGTCAAGGTCAAGTGAGGTCACCTCCAAAAAAAGTTCAACCAGTCGTCACGCTTTAACGGATACGGATATTTTAATGAAACTTCCAGCGTTTGCTTTGGGGTTTCGGAATATTGGGATATAGGTTTCGGAATATAAAATAGTTTAAGGAAAATTATACTAAAGGGATCCGTGTAAAATCGTTTAATTCTCACCACAAAGAAGCAATTATTTTGCATTAAAAAGCTGAGAAAATTGATTGAAACTAATTTTTATGAATAATACAAGTTCTTCGATGTACTTGTTTAGTTCATGTCTGGAATGTTCAGTTGAAGCAAGGATCGACTTGGAAGGATCAAGAGTGGCTAGACGGGAGAGCAAATTGCCGCTGTAAAACCAGCTGCTGACTCTCTGGCACCGTCGGCCGACGCTAGTCGGTTTTACAGCGAAACCTTGCTCGCAGGTCCCAGGTCTCTTTCCTGAGACCTGGCACGAGATAGAGGGAGAATGCCTGACATAATGATCCGCATACATGAAAAGCGACCACCAAATATAATTATGACATCAGTTTTAATAACGAAATAGGTTTTACTCTCGACGATGCTAAAGTAAGTAAAATTAAACTTACGAAAATCAGTAAATTGCAATACGCTTTCTGATTTACGTGGAGACTACACTTAGCTCTACTGTGTATGGCAGCCGACGAATGAATGCCAGAGAGGAAATTGGCACCATGGTTAAATTAGCAAAGGATGTGGTTTTCAGCAGTGGCGTCGCCACGAAATTCTTCCCGGGGGCCAAGATCGAAAGGGGGCCTCCTGCTACCCGAAAAGGGGCCTCTATTGTGTTAGGGCCTTCTATTGTTTTTAAGCCCTCAGTATGGTTCGGGAATGGGAAACATGATTTCATATTAATGTACTGTTTGTTCTTGGCATGGTGCATTATTTACTCAACACGCAAAAACAATTTTTTTTTCGCTGAAAACTGGGACATACCAAGGTATAAATAAGTAATATGTGGATAAATACATAAGTGTCAAAGCCAACCAACTTCTCAATGCTTTTTTTGAACAGAAGAATCTTCCCGTTGGCGTCTAGAATGCAGCGAGGCTGTTGCTAAGCATATCTTTCAGACATCTCCCATTAATCAACCCACCGTTATGTCCGTGAATAATAACTGAATATAGCTAGATTCATCACTACTGTTATTTATTACTACCAGCTTGATGACCTAAGCAAAGCTTAAGCGATCATTTCTCAGTCTTAGGACGATAATTTCGCGAAGGTGACAACACGAAGTGGGTTACATTGGTTTTCTGATCGGAATCCTAGGAATTTCCGAATTTTTGTAACATTTGGTGCTGGTTGCAAGGCACTTGCCAAACAAGTTAAAATAACAAATTCGTCGCGAATTAATTCACGCGCCTGGGATTTCGGCCGCAATTTTGTCAACGGGAAGTAATCGCAATGAAATGATTAGTGATCAACTAAATTCCCCTGTGGAGGGGAATTTGAAAATCTGCCACTATCTTTCCTGATTCGTCGGATTTCAACCCCAACTCCTGCACCCAATTCTACGGTTTTATTTTGGTATCCCTTGGTAAATCAACTCACACTGCTGAAATTACATCCATACCACAACAACCGGATCGGTATCCGAAAATGTTAGGCTCGAGCCCTCCCAAAAAATGATGGATACCAGAAAATTCAATGTCAGGGTCGGTAAAATGGCTCTGGAGCACAGAACATATTACCAGATGTCTTCACAAATTGTGTACGCCGCCGAAAAAAAAATACCGAATCTCGAAAAATCGAGATGGCATACAAATACATGGCGGCAGGGTCTCGAAATGTCGGGCCGGAATTCGGACATTCGAGAGCGAAAAAAATCAGAAAAGATCCACAAAAATAGCATTGAGCCCAGGAAACTGGCGTTGGGTAACCGGAACCACGCGCCTGGGAGCGATAAGTCAGGCTGGGACTCATAAAAATGGCACCTAAGCCCCAAAACCGAACGCCCACAAATGTTCGTTAGAAGCCCAAAATAAACACAGCAGGACCCCAAGAGCACAACGGGGACCGAAAATACAACTGAAGCTCTGAAGCACACAATCTCCCAAAAAGAGATAAGGGCCTCAAAACATGCGTTCCAACCCTAAATAAACATGCATGGAGCTCTAAAAAAATACACTGGAAGCTCTCAAGGCACGCAGAGACCATGCTAACGCACAAGGGTCTGGAAAATGGCTGGAACCACAAAAGGTAAAATGGTTCCAAATCGAACAAAAGGACGAGGGGTTAAATAAGCACATCGGGATTTTCGAAAACACCCTGACACGTACAAATATCCTCGGTGCATAAAAAGCAACAAAACCCTAAAACGAGCAGGAGTTTAGAAAATGTATTAAACCCCTAACATGAATTTAAAATATATTACCCATCACTTTGAAATGTAAAATTTCCCAATTTCAGGCATCCCAGTTCATATCATCCGGTCGCCACAACGCCAACGTCCGTGTACGTGCGCGCATTCTGCGCATTCGCAACACTTCGTGCGATGCTACAGCTTCTGCTAGGCTTTCTGCCATCTGCTAATTACTGTCACATGATAAACTTGCGCCATATTGTACGTGCTGCATGGGCGCTTGTTGCGAAAAGTCGAGTAATTAAATCCGATCATTAATTTCCTACCTCCCACATTTTCTGGTAGTTATGAAATACAGATTCCTTTCAGCTTTGACGCACCTGATATCTTTGCTGCTATCCTCTCAAAATGTATGCCCAACCGAGTCCCTTCCTCAGTGTTCTTTGTTGGACCCGCTGCGTCTTTCTGCGCAGCGGCCTAATGCACTTTCAAACCCTTCTTCGTTTCAGTGTGTTGTTGCTTTTTTGGGCACCGATGATTTTGTATGTGTCAGGGCGTTTTCGAAGATCCCGATGTCTCATGGCCTCCTTTTCGTCCTGGGAGCCTCCTTTTCGTCCTGGGGGCCTCCGTGTCAATATTTGGCAATCGCTTGATTTCTGGTGCCTTCTACCCTCTCCTAGGTGACTTCTTTTTACAAATTATGGGCCTCCTCTTGGAGACCCCTAATTTGTAGAATCTCTTTCGTCTCGGGGTCTCCTTTTCGTCCTGGGGCATTCTTGTCGTCCTGGAGGGCCTGATGTTCGTCTTGGAGGGCTTCCTTTTCGTCCTGGGGGTCTCCTTTTCATCATGGGCCTCCGTTTCGTCATGGGGGCCTCCTTTTCGTCATGGGGTCTCCTTTTCGTCCTGGAGGCTTCCTTCCCATCCAGGGGGCCTCCTCTTCGTCCTGGAGGGCCACCTTTTTGTCCTGTGGGGGGAGGCCTCCTTTTCGTCCTGGTGGCCCCTTTTTCGTCCTGAGGGCCTCCTTAAATTTCATGGGTGGCGCCCCCCCAGTGTTACGGCAGGGGGGCAATTTCCCCCGCTGCCCCCTCCCCCCGGTGGCGACACCCCTGGTTGTAGGCCAACTTCCTGAGCAACGGCAGACAAAATATCAACAAAAGTATGCTTAATCGATGTCAACCATGTTTATGAATCCGTACCTGATACTGCTGACATGCTCACACCGCACGACTAGTAAATATTCACAACACACGCCATGAGTAGGACGCACGAGCACCGACTGACTTGTTACTTGCCATCTATTGTAATATAGGTTTCGGAATATAAAATAGTTTAAGTTAAATTATACGAAAACGATCCGTCTAAAAACGTTTAATTCTCACCACCAAGAAACAAATGTTTTGCGCTAAAATCCTTTGAAAATTTATTGAAACTAATTTTTATGAACAATGAAAGTTCTTCGATGTACTTGTTTAGTTCATGTTTTGAATGTTTAGTTAAAGCAAGGATCGACTTAGAAGAATCAAGAGTGGCTAGACGGGAGAACAAATTCCCGCTGTAAAACTGACTGCTGTCTCTGATGTCTGATGACATGTCAGTGTCTGACGGTTGGATGTGACCGTCATGTGTGTATAGTGCTGTGACAGCTTATTCTGTGAACCCTCTGGGTAAATGTGTGTGTGTGTGTGTGCGTGTGTGTGTGTGTGTATCTGTGTCTGTGTGTATGTGTACGTGACAGATGGAGATGTGTGTGAGTATATGAGTAGTATGACAGTTGTCTAATCGAACACGTGCGTGAGTATGCCGAATGGAATGACAGTGAGATTGCAGCAGTATGATTGTGATGTGATGTCTCGACTGCAGGTGTTCGTGTAATGTCAGAAGTGAATGTTGTTTGTCTATAGTCTGAAGTGTGAACCTGTAATAGCAGGTGTGTCCCAAGTACAGTATGAGTGTATGTGTAATGACAGAGGTATAACAGACGTCATACCATGTGGTCAATGTCTGTGATGCCAGGTGCTGCCGGGTGTAGGACAGGAATGTATGATGTTACGTGTGTCTAGTCTGTATGTATGACCGCAGGTGTGCCTTGAATATACGTCTATGGTTATGAATGTAATAGGGACGTGGAATGCATGGCAGCTGGATGAATGTTCAGGAGTATATGACATGTGGCAGTTGGGCTGTAGCGCCCCGAAACTGCCGGCTGCCTGTGTGCAGTGCGATGCAGCATGTCTCACGGAAGTGGAACGGCCGGCTCTGTGACACCGGACGTGGCGCACGCGGAGTCAGCTTGATTCTCGCGGGGCGGCCGAGGCTCTGAGGTGTTTGAGCTGGTGGAATGTCTCTGAGATAGACAGTGCGATCCGCTGGTGTAGTGCATCGGGAACGACATGGTTCTCGATAGTTGGGAGCCACGTGACGATGCTGTGGCCTTAGCATGGGGCCAAGGGAGGTGGCCCTGAGGTTATATAGGCGTCGAGCGAGATGGATCTCACGCTCTCACTGACTGGACGCCGGGACTTGCGCCCGAACAGGTCGCCGCAGGGCGACTGGCTGGTGGCCAGCCGCCCAGGCTCACCACTGGAGCTATGTTCAAGTCTGATCGTCTGAAGTCACTGTGTTCCTGTTAAGAGGTAATCTTGTGAGATGAGAGTTAGTATGTTTGGAGACCGGTCTGTGTGCATATTAGAGATTGCATGTGAACGCTGTTAACAAGAGATTGAGGTGATGTGTCAGGCTGAGATGTGTGAAGACTTGGATGCATATATGTGTGAGATGGCCTGTTGAAGTATGCATGAAGCTATTGAACCTGTCTGTGTTTGAACCAAGCGAAGTTATCTGCGCTAATCAAGGCTAATATACTAATCTGACTATCACGCCGCACTATTGGAAACTATAATATTTATCGCTATTTAATTGCTAATTAAGTACTCATATGCGAGTGCTGGATTTTCTAGTGCCTGTCAAGAGACTTGTTGAAATCAGAACTCTGAAATGGAGACTCAGAGCCATTGAAATTATACCCGGGGTACTAAAAATCACAAACGTCGAGGTACTATAGTATATTCATGTGCCAAATGGAAGTTTATCTGACATGTTGGGAAAATGTCTGATAAAGCTCTGATGTAGCAAAACTTCCCTACAGTATCAAAATGCATTCTTACTGCAAAGAAATAACAACCATGATAAAACCCTCATTTACCACTAAGTTGTAGTTGCAATAAGTTAAGGTCAGAGTTAGGAAAACTGTATTATTTGGATCAGATTTGCTGACTGAAATGGCGGACTTATGAGCAACATTTTTACACATGCCTGTTTGTCTAATAACTACAGATAAACAACGTATCTATTTACCTAATTGGCATACCAAATAAATGTAAATGCAATAAAGACATCAATGAAGACAATGCGGACTGCATACAAAAATACAATATTTGTGTACATTTTCTATGTTCCATCATAAAAATTAGTCTGGAACACGAACATATGCCTTATTACCGAGAAAGTAGCATTCTTCTTGTCGTATGAACACCTGTATATCTTTATTGATGCAACACAATATATATTTTTGAATGTGTGGCATTATATCGGCTTTTTTAACATGGTTTGAACATAATGGCTGGAAGTCCTGACCTGTGTTATTTAAGTATGTCTCACACTTAGTATAAAGAGGATGTTATCATGAGATAACAAGTGAATAATACCTATTGATTGGTTATTTCTATTGACAATGATAGGATGTGTGTAAAGTTGTAAAAATGCATAAGTAGTCCCTGGACCATTTTTCTTCTTCAAAATGTTGTTTTTGTGGTGTTTTCTGATGTCATTTCAATTAATTTGACAGTCATTTCTTTGGGAAATAAAAACTTCCCAATATATACACTTCAGTTTAGGATACTTCTATCTAGGAAATCAGTCACAGAAAAGAATATCAACAACATTGGAATACATTTTTGTTGAACAGGAAAATAAATTTGGCAATACAAATGCATGCTATCCCACCTAAACAGCAGATGGGAAACGGTTTTAGGTGTCGTGGTATATAATGAAAAATGGCATGCAATTATAATCAATGAAAAGTGATGTAACTTAATCGAACCTAGTAAATTAAACTCAGCCGCCCCGGTACCTCAGTTGGTTAGAGCACTCGCCTGCACCGGTCTCCCATGCCTTGGCAACACGGGGTTCGAGTCGCTTCGCGCGCTCGCATTTAGCCTCCGGTCGGGAGTGTCAGTTGACAGCTGGCCCGATAAGGCCGGGGACAAGCTATCGGGCGGCCGTGTCGGTGCATTGATGGCACGTTAAACTTTCGGCCTAAATTATGCCATTGAACTGGAGTTCATGGATTGAATGGTGGGGCCAGGATTCCGCAACAAGCTCTGCTTAGCAATAGAACCCTGGTTCCTAAAGCCACCCCAGCAACAACTCGGTTTAAATTTATTTTTATTAAAAAAATCCTAGCCTAATGATGTTGGATTGCCTAAAACCGACCGATGTTGAATCACATAAAACACACTGCTATTAGATTGTTTCAAGCCTCCGGGTGTATGCTGTGGAAGACGTCAGCCTTCCACAGCCGCCGGCTGCCAGCGACCGACGTGCAGACAGCCGGCCAGGCGTGCTCGGCCCAGTTCGCGGACCGCCGACAGGTCATTTCCATAGTGGCCAGATCAGGTCGCGGGTGGTGACGTTGCTGTACTCGCACCCGAAGCCGTCCCCGTCGGCTCCTGCGACGTCATTTGCGCGGGTGATATCTCAGCCGAGACCACCATCAGTGGTAGCCTTATCCGCTGGCGTGTGTTCTCCTTTCCCGCCCCGGTTCAGTACACAGGATCGAGTTCAAGCCGTGCTTCGACAGAGACGGTCACCACGTGTGCGCCGACCACTAGTCCATTACGGCTGCGATGCGAGTGATTAATGAACGCGGGCGAAGCCACAAGTGGAGGATTCTTATATTGTTTTTTCATGATGTTTTTTTTCGCCAACCACAGTTCCCTCACCGGAACGGTGTGAGTTGCCCGTGAATTTTGGTACCTGTAGCTGGGAGTGAGCAGTGGGCAGTTTTTAGTAGGCGCCACTGCGCGGCCATCGGTCGGCCACGCGGGTAAGTGTGCTGCCGCCGCCGTTACTTATGTTATTAGTTCGTGATGCATTCGTACTTGAAATACGTATGTGCAAATACACGTGAAAGTTGTACTACGAATATATTTGTGCGCGATATATTCGTATTCGGGGAGTTTTATGTACCACGCAACAAGGACGCTACATCTGCAGTTGAGACGAAGGTGCTGTTTTTATACAATTTTACAATTTGTGACTTGTATTCTCAAGGACGTGTGCACCAAGCCTCCTGCATACAGACAGAGCGAACAGATTCCAGCAGCGGGCATGGACAAACAGCCCCTGTCACACCAATTATTTCCATACTTCTCCACCAATATATGCAAACTGCATATGCACCCACAAACCAAACGTGTGCATCCATTCATGTGTATGCTTATGGTTAACCATAGTCCATATGGTTCCGTACTTATGGACCAGGAAGCAGATATTTTACAAAGAAAGCTACAAGTTGCAAAAGGCCGCGCATTTGCTATGCCTTTTGCGGCTCACTGGTGCAGATTGCCAATGTACCCTTAATGCACGAGCTATATATCCACAGAAATAAATAGACATATATATATATTTTATATATATATATATATATATATATATATATATATATATATATATATATATGTACGTATATATATATATATATATATATATATATATATATATATATATATATATATATATATATATATATATATATATATATATATATATATATATATATATATATATATATATATATATATATATATATATATATATATATATATATATATATATATATATATATATATATATATATATATATATATATGTGTGTATATCTGCAGGTTTCGTAGAATACGACTGTGAGTTTAGCGTTGATGATCTTCTTGTTTGTTGATTCCATTGAGCGTGTTATGTTCCTTGGTTCTTTATTATGCTTATGTAATATTTCAGCGTAGTGCATGATGGTTAATTTTGTGATTAGTACATAGGACGTATCTGTATTCAATCGACGTTTCGTCTTAACCTAAGACATTTTCAAGACTATTAGTTGGGAAGTCACATTGATGAAATGTACACGTTTGAAATTATGTTTTGGTTCACTATTCGCGTGCGTTATGTAAGTGGGCGCTAGGGGTACTGGAAATTTACATTTCCAGTGACACACTGCAAGGCATGTCACTGTGGGGTGGGGGCTATCCCTTGTACAGTGTGAGTGTTTCGCGCGGGTTGATTTGCTTGTTGATGTCTGTATCCATGCACCATGTTCCACATTTTCAGCCCGATCCTCGTCTTATAAGGAAAAAGCGCCCTTTCACTGTGCTCGAGTGCATCCCTGC
>JAOTOL010001346.1:260000-282500 GCA_034440575.1 Imbricaverruca yamaguchii
GGCGGACAGGAGTTTACGCGAGAGAGCGCGCAGGCGAGCGAACGAACTTGCTCGCCCTGTTTCGCCCCGCCACTGGACTGGGTCCGTCTCGCGAGTTGAGAGGGGAAGCGTGAAGAAGTTCTGCACTTCTTCCGCTGCAGTCTTCAGGTCACCCTGGCCGCCAGGGCTTTGCTGCTTCGCAGCTGGTGTCTGGCCCTGGCTCACCATCTGTGTGAAGAAGCTGCCGAATAGGTCTTCCTCACCACTTGCCCCTGTGCTAGACGCGGGGCTGTCGGCGCATTTGCTGTCAGTGGCAGCAACTTCTTCGTCCTGCGCCCCCAGCAGCTGAAGAACCTCGCTGAGGAGCAGCGTCTTGGCGTTGCCCTTTTCTTCAGACTTCTTGAAGAAGTTGAGCTTGTATCTGGGGTCGATCGCTGTGGCAGTCACATAGTGTTTCTCCAGAAGGATATTCATCGCTTTGGAGCTGTCAGCTGTGGTTAGGAAGCGGAGGCACAGCGCTTGTAGCAGTGACTCGCGTAATTTCTGGGCGCCGGCCGCCTTCTGTTCAATCCTTGTCAGGCATAGCTCCAGGCAGGTGATGTTGGGAATGACGCTGGACAACGAGGCGTTGTCCGAGCTCATCTCCTTCGTGAGATCGAAGAATGGTTTCAGCACGTGCAGGAGGCTTCTGCACAGCTGCCAATCGCTCGCAGTCATCTGCGGCAGATCTTCGTGGTCTGCCAGGCAGAGAAGAACTGGCCGCTTCAGCTCCACCAGTCTCTGCACCATCAAGTACGAGCTGTTCCACTACGTCGGAACGTCCTGCACCAGAAGTCGCGGTTGCAGGCCTTTAGCTCGCTGGAGCTCCTTGAGGGTAGTGCAGGCCACTGACGAGTGGCCGAAGTGAGTCACCAGCCTCCGACACTTGGTGAGGAGCGCGTTCACAGCCGGCTGCGACCGGATGGCGTCGGCAACCACCAACTGAAGACGGTGGATAGTGCAGTGGACGGCCGGAATATCGGCCAGCTCGCAACCCAGAATCATGTTGGAGGCCCCGTCACGGATCAGTAGATGCCGCCGACTTCTGACTAGGTTTCACTCGTCCCACATTTTCTTCAGCATATCCGAGATGTTGGTGCCACTGTGTGATGCCGGAAGGTGGGCCGCTTTCAGGACGTCTCGACGCTGGAAATTGCTCTTGGTCTAGTGGCCAGAAAGGCTGACGAACGCTTCCTGCGACGATGAGCATGTCCAGATGTCGGACGTGAAGGAGACGTATGATAATGCTGCCGTCACAGCTCTCTAGCTCAGACAGAACCTCGCCCTTCACTTCGTCGTACAGCCTCGGCAGCATGGCGTCGGAAAAGTAACGCCGGCTGGGCAGGAGATACCGCGGCTGAAGTTTGGCGACGAGGTCGATGAAGCCGTCGTCTTCTACGATTGAGAACGGCTGGTTGTCCACGGCCAGCATTATCATAACGGCCCTGTTAATGTCCTTGGCGCGGCTGTCGTTAATGTCCCAGATCTTCCTTGACTCAAATGATTCTTGGATCGATAGCTGTTTCTTAATAGCGGAAATCTTCCGATCTTTTGGCGTACCTTCCTCTCCAAAGGTTGGGACAGACGCAAAACAGCCGCGATTCGCTTGCTTGGCCGTTTCGTACTCGTCCGGATGTTTAATTTTCGCGTGATTCTGGAGCGGAGTCGTGCTGAAGGTTTTCTGTCCCGCGCTTTCGTGGCCTCTCTTGATAAGTCTTTTGCAGATTTTCCATTCTGCATAGGTATCGCTGTCGTCGCACAGTTTGAATATAGCCCAAACGAATGAGGAACGCGAGTGCCGTGCCATGCCACCTAAGCCGCAGGCGAACTACGTAGCAGATTACACCTGAAACAATTTTGGAGAGAGGCGCTCCTGACGCCTGGCGTTCCAGGTGAATGAATGCCAACGCAAATGCCGCAGCAGGCCAGCAAATTTTGTTAAAAAGCTATGCGCGCGCGTCCAAAATGTTTCCCTGGCGTCTCCATCCCCGGCGTACCGCTCTGACGGACTTCGGATGTGAGCGAAATGCCAAGCGCCGGCAAATAAAAATCCTTTATACTGAGCTGAGGTTTGGGACCTGGGGCGCTCCAGTTTTTTTTTGTGGGGGGGGGGGCGCAAAAATTAACCAGCACTTGTCGACCGAGGGCGGGAGTGTAGGGAGCGATGTTGGCGTGGTGTTGTGTCGTCGATCTGGGGGGGGGGGGAGAGCGATGTTGCATGGTGTTTGTTTGTCGTCGACCGGGTTGGGGGTGGGTCGGCCCAGCGGGGGAGGGAAGTAATTGTTGGTGTGGTATTTGTCGTGTCCACGGGGGACGGGGGAGCGATGTTGGCCAGTCTGTAATGCGGCAAAAATTTCAGTTTGCCGCCGTTTGGGGGGAGGGCGAAAACGTAGTTTTTCCCGCACCATCTTTGTTTGGGGGGCAAATGCCCATTTTGCCCCCTGGATCCGCCAGTTTGGGATAAAGCATGACATTGCTTGCTTGCTTAATGAAGAGGGGTTTTGGGGGCCTGCAATCACCTGCATTTTTAATGCATGCACATGAGGAAAAAAGGTGGAATGGTAGGAACCTAGAAGGTTCAGTATCCGGCCGGATTATCCGGGCCGGATATTATGGGCGCTGTATGACCACTGCAGTTGATGCGCCCTAAAACCCAAGTAACTAACTAACGGGCCGGATATTACTCACGATCTGGTCGGATTTACTATTCGGCCGGATATCAGAATTAACTATCCGGTGCATCCCTACTATTAATTGGTCCTATGATGACAGCATACCGCTCTTTGTATCGCAGATGGAGAAGTTCTTCGGGGAGCAACATCGTCCATCTTAGGTGCAACCTCGCGGCCGGTGGTATATTTTGTATGCGGTATATGAAGTACATTTTGCAGTATGGATTTCATGCCTACTTAATTTTTTAAAAAGAGCTTGATGTGTAAATCAGCAAAAAGTGTGCAAGGTACAGGACAAAATTTGGACCCGGCAAGCATGTGAATCACGGAAAGTCTGAATCAACCTTCCTACTGCCCTGTCTCAATGACAAAAGCAACAATTTTCCTGTTTTGTTCTGTCAAGATTGTGACCTGAGCTCGCCACTGCCCACCAGTGACCTCTCAGGGCCCGGAGGCATGTGCGAGCATTGGTGGCCGCCCAGCGCCTGCCCCTGGGCCCAGTCTCCGCCGGTGCGCGTGCGGTGAAGAAGGGCTGCCGGGGTTTGTGTGACCGTAGCCTATGGTGTTGCCAACCTGCTCGGGCTGCCTTCTAGTCAGGTACGTTTCGGCATTGATTTAGTGGAACCGGCTGAGGTGCCTGGCTTTGGTGCGGATGGATGTGGTGTGAGTACTGTTGCACCGGTTGGAGGTCGGGAAACAGTTGACGGCAGCGGTACGACCAAGTACTGTTTTGGACTTGTGCATGTGTGACGTCGCCCGATTCATGATGCACAGGCGTATCGACTCTCCGACATCTGAAGTCAATGGTGGTAAGGAACCCCATGGATTCCTATGGACCGCTACAATTGTATTTCGCTGTATGCTAACTCTATGCATGATTTCAAATGACTGCTCCATTCATGGATTGGATGAGTATCTGGCATGAAAAATACAGTAAAGATAAAATGTCTAAGACGGGAATATCCTAGCATTTCAAGCATCACTTTTTTGTTCTCGCCATCCTTGTGGTTAGCTATGCAGACTGAGTCACCAATATCATTTTCGCGAATATCTATGCATTTCCGTTTACAGTACCCACAAAAGAAACGTTTGAACGTGTTTCATAAACCTATCCTGAGTGATAATGATCCAAACATTGCACATGCCTTACGCAGTGACTTGCATAGGATTCGCGCAAGGGGGAGGGGGCGAACAAACTGATTTGGAGATGACCACCTACCCTAATTAAAAATGTCTCACGATTTCAAATGGGTCGTTTTTAATGGGAATTAATAACCAACTTAATTGTCATGTGGAGAAGGTTCAATTAACCACTATTGATTCCAAGTCACCGAATTTAAACCCCAACTCCTCCCATCCTGCTAATGTTTTTATTTTTATATCTTGGTAAGTCGCTACGCTGCTGATTTTACACTTGTACAAATAACGTAGATGTAAAATTTTCCAGTTTCAGGCAATCCAGTTCAAAACGCCAGGTCGCCAAAACGGCAACGTTCGTGCATGTGTCCACCCGTCTTGCGCATTCGGCGCGTCCACCACATTTCATGTAATTATCCGGTTTATGCTAGGCCCGCATACTGCTGATTGCTGCCACGTGAGTGTTGTACCATATTCGCAATTTTGATGCAATTTTTAGTGACCTGCTGATTTTTTAGTCTAGAGTCCCGGCCTGGTTTTTCGGGCCTTTGGCGTCCTTTGTAACACTCCGGGTTTTCCCAGCTCCGTTGTTTGGGAGAGGGGGGTCGTACGCGCTTTTTGAAGGCATTTTGTGGTATATTGGTGCTCGGGACAACTCTCCTGGCTCGGACGTTTGTTTTTTGGATCTCTTTATTTAGGCGGCCTCCGGCTTGATTTTTGTCCAGCCCATCACGATTTTTTAGGCCACACTGTGCATATTTGGCGCCATCGATGCCAATTTGTTCAAGCCCCGAGGGGGATTTTTGATGACTCTACCCGAATTCTTGACTACCGACGGCACTTTTGGGTCTTGAGCACGATATCGGGGGGGGGCGAGATGTGCGGGAGTGTTAGTAAGCTGGACCCGAGATCGATTTTGGTGGGCCCCGGCGTAAATTATCGTGCTCGGTGCAAGTTTATTTGTGCCCGCTGTATTTATTTGGAGCCCCTGCGCGAATTCTAGGGTTTCCGGCGCGAAGTTACGGCCCCGTTGCGATTTTTGGGGGCATCGACGCTATTCTTTGTGGACAACTCTTTCAGTGTGAAGGAGAGTTTGCATCTTTGGTATGGCACTGATTCTGTTCAACGTGCTCTTTAGTTCAGCTGATTGCATCCTTCAGATCACTCGACCCGATCTGTTGGCCCCAGTATGATCTTCAGGGGCCCAGCCTGTCTTTTTTGGGCTAAGTCGTTTTCAGGGGCCCAGTGAGACTTCTTGGGCCCTTGACGTGATTTCCAGGGGCTTAGACATGACCGGAGGCCCCAGTGAATTTCACGGGCCACGGCGCAACGTTTTAGGGGCCCGGTGTAGCGTTCTGGAGACCCCAGCTATATATTCAGTGCTTCGATTCCACTCGTTGGAGCCCTAGCGTCATATCAGAGACCACGAAATGATCCCTGGGTCCCAATGCGATGTTAAGGGGCCTTGGTGCTATTTTCGGGACCGCAGCGCCACTTTCCAGACTCCTTACATGACTTTGTATGGTCCCAGTACGACTGGCATGGGCCTCGGTTTGATTTTTTTGGACCCCAGCGGGGTTATTTAGCGAGCATGGCGCAATTTTTTGGAACCTCTGTGCGATTCCTGAGGACCCCATAAGCACTGAAGTGGCAGTGGGGGGTGGGGAACTGTCCCCTTCGGGCCCACTATGCTTCCCTTCAGTATGCTCCTGACCTTACACGAAACAAAATGGAGAAAAGAAACCGAACAAATTGCTGGAAGTCAGGAGTGTGCTTTTGTGATGTGGTGTCGTCGGTAGTTTTATGACACAATCTTTGCTTTGTGAGAACTTGTTTATTCATTTAGGACAGCTACCGCCATACCGCCTGTATTTTTTTAGGTCTTAAAAGCCACAACTTAATTGTCGATTTCCTCGATACACGTCTGTATATGCATCTGCATGGCCAGTATGCTTAACAATTGATGCTAATGCTTAACCTTTCCAAAACCAAGCGAGGTTTATGAACTCAACGATCCTAGAGCCAATTTCATTCGGGGCGAAATATGCGATATGGAAGCAAACTACAGTATGTCAAAAGGCAAAAAAATCCGGGATGCAGAACGCCTAGAACAAAAGGCATATGAGCCATTAGAGGCTTCTGGGCATTGTGTGCTATGGACATTTTTGTCGCCGTCCAACATGTGCATTATGACTTCTTAGTCTTGCATGTGGACATTCTAAGCTCTGGACACTATGGTCTCAGACCATGGACAGATTCAGGAAGTCATTGGAAGGAACACACTTCCTCGGTGAGGCGCCATGGGTGTAAGTCGTTCAGCTGTGGGGAGGGGTGCAAGCTAGTGCACTGAAGCGGTGCATTTTCGCATTGGAGACGCTTTTTCATCTAAAAGGAGCGACTTTGTCGGAAAGATCCATTGATCTACATGGGATACAACTGAACAAGTTTTTCTGAACTGAAAGCCTGTACCCTTTTCCGGTTGGAAGGTTCAAGTGTCCCCACCCCTCTGTATTTGTCCCAGTCACAGGATCTCGCCGGCGGCGCATTCCATTTGTGGCACCTAGCAGAACGCTCCCACCATTACTTTGTAGGTGATAACGTCCCTGAGATCGCATCTACGTGCATACGTCCAGTTCTAGCGTAGGCATGTTTTTCTTTCACCACAAAATACAAATATCAAGAAGCAGAACACTGTCGGCACGGGAAGCGCCGATAATTTATGGTCTCGCGTGATTACATTATTAATTTCCTGCTTGATTCTGGGTACTTTGGTTGCTGAGGGGAGGGGACGCCCACTTGGCTGCGCCTCATGAGTGGTCGCGCACCTGATTGTCGTGCATCTCGGAAAGCTGCTGACTGGCTACGATGCCTTAGGCTGGAAATGTTTGTCCGGGACGGTGAAAACAATGCAAGTGACTTATGTCGCTATTCTATGTCGCCATGAGCTCGGTCCCCTTCTCTTCTAGTATGCTCGAAGTTGTGATTCTGGTTTCAAATTTCGAGGTTCACACTTGTACAAACGTATAGGAGCAGTCCAATTCGCTGGTTCGCATGCGCAATAACGTTTAGCAGTGGTCCAAGTCGCTGGTTCACATGCGCAATAACGTTTAGCAGCGGTCCAAGTCGCTGGTTCATGTGTGCATCAGCGTGTAGGAGTAGTCCAAGCATGAGACAGGGAAAGCCTGCTGTCATTTTTTGTTTGCATTTAACGCCATGGTGGTTAACGGTCTGATTATTAATTTCGGGGAAAGAGGGGGTGGGGGTACGGCGCACAACTCGTCCCTCCCAGATTGAATCTAAGCACCTGCGTAGAACCGTAAACTAATCTGGTGGCCATGTCCCTGCCAACCTTGCGGGCGCCCTACCTTCGAGAAAATGCAGTCAACCCTATTATAATTACAAATCGGTAGTACTGAAGGTTTCCGTAGATGGCCCTTGACCCGAACAACTTCATAATTTCTTCTGCATACACAAGCAGAATCGTCGAATCACTGGGAACTTAATAAGTGTTAGATTGTGCCTGAAGTGTCATTGGGCGTGACGGCTGTGTTCAGTCTTATGGTGCACCCACTATGAAGATGTGCAAGACCGGCGTGAGAGACCAGGGTATTTAAAATATCCAGCCTCTGCTCTGACGGCTGCATGGTCCATTCAGGGTCGAGAAAAGTGGAGCCAGCGTCTGCCACCCATCCCCAACAAAGGCCGGCATAAAGCACATCAATCTTAATCGACAATATTGGGACGCCATTTTCGTGAAATCGTAATCGTAGTCCTATTAGCCATGCAATGAATCCTCCGCTCTCACCTACAAGGGACACATTCCCCACAGTTGAAAAATTAGCTACCCATACGCCGCCCCACCATATTGATGAGTCCACGGACTTCTGGTCTCTCCACTGGAACTGGCCGTTTGGACAAATTTGTCCCCATGGTTTGCTGGTCCGCCACCAGTTTTCTGATTGAGCACTAATATAAATATTGGCACTTGCCTTGTTCTACCCCCGGCTAGTGTTTCGCTACTAAGCAGCCAATATTGAACTGAGTGCCGGATACGGCATCGTGTCATTCATATTTCCCGTGATATATATTACCTGAAATGCACTGCTCACCTACTCACCAACTATGAAGTTGGTATGATTATGAATAGCGTAGCATTAGGTTCGTGGCATTGGCACGCCTAGGATTTGCGTTAGGGGAGGGGCGCGATTTGGAGCGAGTCTACCTGACAATTTTTTTTAATTAGCCGGATCTTTAACAATATTTTGTATTAATTGACACATTAATGTTGTTTGCCTACACAAATTTGCGATGGTTTAATTTTCCTGTGAAGCAGTGCGAACCTGTCTCCATAGTTTCTAAATTACTAATTTCATCAAGTTCTCAACTCGGCGTTTTTTCTCGAATTTCTGTGATTAAGCAGGTGCACCGAAAATTAATTTGTCCAGGATCGACGTTGAGTTTTGGCCCATTCTTTTTGGCTGTCAGTTTTTGGAGCCACTTGTGGGGACCCACAGCGACTTTTAGGTCCAGGATCGATTCTTGTTTAATGTTTGCAGGTCCCCGGTTTTCCGGATCCCGGTGGGATTGTTGGGCCCTCGGCATGATTTATCCGAAACTTGGCGTGACTCTTCCACCATCTCGGGGGTAAAATTGCCCCCTTTATCCCCACTCCTTCGATAAACCACAGAGATCACGCCATTTCATGCGAGCCGTCGCCTGTTTTTCCGGCTCTAATGCGGACTGTGTGACCTAGGTGTAACTTCAGGGTTTCTGTGCAATTTGGGGGCCTCCGGTGTGTTTGAGGGCCCTCGGTGTACTTATGGAGCGGTCGGCGCATGCTTTAACACGCGCCCTGGAGGGCATCTGAAAATTACAGGCACTGGAGGGGGGGGGGGCGGATTCCGCCCTCCCCTAAGATCTCGGCTCCTACTGAGGCTAAAGTAAGAAAATTCGCAGGGTGAATGGGCACGATAGTGAACTCTATTGTGTGCAAATTTCACGACCTTAGGCCAATATCTTAAAGCTCAAATAAGGTCAAAATAACAATTTTCTGGTTTTGCATGAATTGGCTTGTCAATGTTATGGATCGCTGTGATTGTGCTTAAATGCTTCAAAATTTGCATTAATGATGTTTTAGACATTACTAATGATGCAATACAGATGCCATATCCGCCATTTGACTTCAGATCACCTATGTAGAAGCACTTTAGCAGGTCATTACCTGTTCCAGTTTCCGGAACCGGGCTGCCCGCCAGACTGCTCCGTTGGGCGGTTCGGCACAATCGGCTTTGCAAAGAAAGGAGTTAAATACATGAATAAAGTATGGAAACCCTTAGGCACACAATGACAAATGGTACATTTCTGGGTGTATAAGGAGAAACATGTAAAGTGACATCAATCGCATGACAGTCATTTGCATTTTTGACAACATTCTAGTTGACAAAGTTTGGTTCCATTAGCCTGTCGTGAACTTGACTTGACTTGACCTCGGCGACCTAACATGACTTTTAAATTATAAGGCATCACAAAATTCATCAAACAAGTCCCAAGTGTTGTCAAGAACAGTTCCCTTTTGCCAATATACGGGAAGCGCATCAGCGCCGGTTTTTGTGGTCTGGCGCTGGCTAATTGTTTTTACTTTAACGGCCCCTAACTTGAAAAGTTCTCGGCCGATTTTCATTTTTCGTACTTTAAACAATGCGCCGGTCATTTCCAAGAAGGTATGCAAAAATGGTGTATATCGGCCGGCTCAATATGGAGTTATGTACGAAAAATCAGAGGGGTGGGCGGATTTCGCCATCCCCCCTCCAGGGCGTGTGTTAACCTGTCATAAACTTGACCTGACTTGACCTCGGTGACCTGACTGGACTTTGAAACAATATAACATAATAATGCACACCAAACAAGTCGCTAGTTTTGCCAAGAACACTTGCTTTTTGCCAAGATACGGGAAGCGCATCAGCGCCGATATTTGTGGTCTGGCGCTGACAAAATGTTTTGACTTCCGCGACCCCTAACTCCTAATTTTGTACCCCTGACGGGCATCTTTCTTTCTTTTTACCCCTAATGTGAATTATGATGCTCCCGACGAACATTTTGAGAGTCGAGCGCGATTTTGTGGGGCCGCGATGCGATGTTTTTGGCCAGAAGACTAGTTTTCAGGGCTCAGTTTCAATTATTTGTGCCCCGACAGGACATTTCGGTGCCCTAGCGTGTTCGTGGGGACTAGTGCAATTTTGTGTGGTCGTGGTGCTTTTTTCGTGGGGGGGGGGCTGGCGGTAATTTTCTTGGTACGCCGCGAAATGGACACTATAGTTGTGTTCGACTGCCTAGGCTTTGCTACAAGATCTGCAATCAATGTAAATTGGTCTTGTCGGTCGTTAAAACTTCGGGATTGGATGCATACGCAATTTGAATAAAAATAAGTCCAATAAGAATGTACAAATTCACCCAAATTGCTGACTGGTTTGTGTGCACGGTGCTCACATTTTGCTCACATTACTCTGTACATCATATCAATTGTTCATGGAAGCGAGGACGATCGCACAAAAGCCGTCGACCACATTTGACAGGAAAAAACCTTTAAAATGAATCGGCTGTGCCGAAGAAACTGATAAATACGTGCATATTGTATGAGCCTCGGCTAACAGAGCGCCATTGTTTGCCAGGCGCGTGGCCCGCAGACGTCCTCTGCTCGAGAGTACCTGGCTGGACAGGCACCCGGCAACCGGACGGCATCATGGATCTGATGCCTGAACAGACGGATCATCAGTCGGAAGAGCAGCCGTTCGTGGTCAGAGACTTCATACCGACCGCGCTCATCAACGATCAGGACCAAAGAGACGCTGTCGCACTGACTATTTGTCTCTGTCTGAAGGTCTATTTCTTAGTACGCTACGTCTACTTTGTCGGTCTGCCACGCTGCACGAGTATGGAGAGGTTCTCGGTGTTCATCTTTTCGCTGGATGTGTGGAACTGGTACATTATCGGCCTGTTCGCAGCCACCGGTAAGCTCAAGTACCCCGTGGAGGCGTGCATGATGTACCACCTCATGGGATACATGGTGTACTCTATGCTGCTCATGTATCTAGAGAAGCGCAGCAAGTGGGATCTGCAAGACATTCTTGGCCCGAACACGGCTGATCAGGTTCGAAGCACTGCAAGTGCCGAAGTCGAACAGCGCCCAGTGGTTCCTTCCTCGCATGTAGGCCAGGGTCAGGCAAACGCCGAGCAGGGTCTGGTGAAAACGAAGGCGAGGAAGGGCCAGGTAGAGGTGGGACAGGGTCTACCGCAGGAGGGGGAGGCCTGGGTGGAGGCAATTCAGGGTCGAAAAGAGGCGGAGCAGAGCCTAGCGGAGATCACCGGCATCCGGAAGTCGTCCTCGGATCCAGAGGGCATCGTCGATGCTAAGGCGGAGTCGGGGGATGAGTACGAGGATGTAGTCTCGGCTGGTGAAAATGCTCCCCGCTCAGAGTCCAAGGAAGCAGAGAGTCGTTCAGGATCGTTCGTGGCTATGACGAGCAGCGCCGAGGCGGCCACCGGTGGGCAACTGGTAAAGGTGGCCGTGAACGGGAAAACTGTCAACGTTCCTGACGAGGCCCCACAGCAGGCGGCTGGAGACCAGAAGAGCGGACTGGACCAGAGTGTGCAGTGTGGTGAACGCCTGAGCCCGCCCAAGGTTGCTGCTGTGAAGAACGACGCGATCCCCATCCCACTGGCTAGCGGAGGAACACTGGCCACTGGTGAGACCGAAGGGGACGTTGTTGCAGACGAAACTAGCACACTTCCTGACAAGCGAGATGCCGTTCCGGACAAAAGCGAAACTGCTTAAGACCAGGGGGACACTGTTCCGGACAAAAGAGATGCAGTCTGGGATGTAGGAGACCCCGTTCTGGGTAAAAGCGATATTGCTTTTGACAGACATTGTTCCTTACTGAAGTGATGCTGCTTCCGGCAGCATGGTTCTTTCAATAGATGAGCCGCGGTTGATGGATCGGATTTGTCTACGCAACAGCTGAACTCTCCGTAGCACCCTAACAGAGTATCTGGCATCCCCGACAACACTAAAGTTGTCCATATATATGGGTACTTATTCTTGGCGTCCACGTAGCTACATTCTGGGCTTACCGCGAGTAGGCCTTGTTCTCGGGTTAATATTTCGGAGGTTGGTCGTGTTCCAATTGGTTGCCGAAGCTTTTAGAAACCGATTGTGGTGCCAGTGCTATTTGTGTGTTTCATCTCGTCTTAAAGGTGTTGATAATAAAGGTATTTGTGACACGTTGTCGATGGTATGCATCAACTGGCCAGGAACACGACAAATGTCAGGTGGTATGTCCTGTGCAGTTCATCCCAAGCTTAAGGTAGAGCAGCTGATCACTTTGTCGCGAGCCTGGGAGTCTAGAACCTTACCGATGACTATACCCGAAGTGCACGTCGTATACATGGTGCAGATATGATTAAGCCGTACGATAAAAAAATTAAGGATGTGAATTCGCTACAGTATGCCGGTGGGAAGCAGGGACGAGTAGATTTATGTATAACCTTATCCACTACTCGTCGCTGGCCTGAATGTTCACTGCTTCTTTGCATAGGAGATATCTGGACGAGGCTGTACCTGAAAATCGGAGGTGTAGCACAACGGTTTATCTGGCGCACATGCATCCACGAATATGCTGCGCATATGCTCTTTTGCCATCACTGCACGAATTGCGCGAATGTGAAAATGTTCTAAGTGCGACCATGAGACGGTACCATTTAAAAAAAACTCATTCAGGATAGGTAAGTTGAGCACTGGCTACAACTGGCTGAGGCTATTCCTGAGCAGCCTAAACATTTAATCCCAATTCTTGATAGTATATTGGATGTTCATCTGAATACATTAACCCGTCCCCTCTCGAGGGCGGTCTTCAACCGCCCCTCAGGTTTTTTGCTGATGGTGGACAAACGGCGCTCGGCAGCGCGCCCAAATTTGGCATGCCTTTTCCCACTTCAATTTGGCACGCTGATTCAAAATTTTGAAGTCTATTCATCCAGGGTCAACGAGTTAGTCGAGGTCAAGTGTAGTCACCTACAAAAAAGTTCAACCAGTCGTCACGCTTTAACGGATGCAGACGTTTTAACGAAACTCAGTCTGCTTATCTTTAGGGATGCGACAAAACGTACGAGTGGAGTTTTTCCTTTTTTCCTTTTTGACTACATATAAATTTTGCTAATTTACCAATTGCAGTTCAAATAGAAGATTCTGGCTAAAGTAAGCATTTTTATTAGGGCAAGTTGACTTCCAACAACGTTTCTCGGTCTGCTCTACCCATGGGAGAAGGAAAATTACAAACTTGAAAACTCAAAATTTTGACATTTCAAACAAATATATTTTTTTTTTGGGGGGGGAGGGGAGCAATATTTAATGGCCCTGGTCGATTTCGCTGTTTTTTCTCACTCCAAATACATTTTGTTTTTCATATATCCCGCAAAATGTACTCCAGAGCCAAGAACATAATGTAAGTCGTGAAAAGTCGTGAAAATCTAGCCCCCTTGTGATTTCACTTTTGGGGGAAATTGTTTTGGGGGTGGATCCTGACCCTAGTCGCCGAGCGCTTTCCGATGGCACGGCTTAATTCTCGTGCGACGCTTAGTTTGGATTTTAGAGGGTTACTGTACCCCCCCCCCCCCACTGAGACGGGGTGTGATGATTTGACCGCAGAGACGGCGCGGGATAAGATGCAGTGGAGGTATTCATTAGGACGTTTTGTGCGTGTGTGGGTTGCTACATTAAATAAAGGAGCTCCTATAGTTGATCTCTTGAAGTCACGCCGTTGTCCGCGATTGGGAATTTGTTTTCGCTTCTTTAGCCCTGATCAGGGGAGAGCAGGCCATGAACAGTCTGTGAATAGTTGGAAGCTTTGGGCGCGCCGGCTGCTTCGGCTATCCTGCGCCCCCATGGACGGTCTGGATCCGGGGACGAGTGGTCTAGGGGTGAGTTGTTCGTCTCACAGTCGAAAGTTTGTGGGTTCGAGTCTCGCCTCGTACTCTTCGCTCGCGATCAATCAGCGTGACTCAACGCTACATGACTCAACGGTCGATGTGTCGTAAAGCCAATAACGAGCTAACAGTCTGGGTCCACACTTGCAATGCTATATTTTCAAGTCTACGTTACTGCGGGTTCTTGGCTGACTGCAGGGATATTGTCGGACGAGGGAGGAACATACTTCATGTTCCTTCTCGCAATTTCAACGTGCCAAATGAAAGTGGAGTTTTGGTAGGCCACCGAGTGGGCCACCGCCATGCCGCCATGCCGATTACGCACCACGTGCTTTTGCACTGGCGGTTTTGCACCATGTTTTGATCAGTGCGTGTTATGCTGCTAATCTGCGACATCACTACTGGAGAAGTGTTTCTGTGGACACCGGTGCCCCATCTCGCTGGAATCTCCGTTGATCACGCAAGTGAGCTACTAAAACTTCCAGAGCGTTCCCTCATCGTGGTTACAACACACGGAGTCTTCATCTGATGTAACCTTGGAGTCCAATTTCGACCTCATAGGCACGCCACTGGCTTTCCGGAGCATTACGGCATTAAGAAAATCGACCATACACGTCTGGTATGTCGCCTTCATGCGAGGCAGTGCTTGGATGTATCGATGCGTCAAGCGTCTGATAGACGGCGAAACACTACTGTACAGCCCGACCAGGGTGGGCCATGAAGCTATCACCGCGATGCTCTGATTCGACACTGTCCGGAATGGAGTTGAAAATGAGAATGAGAACAAAAATAAATGTATATTCCGTGCACACACCTTTGACAGGTGCGTACTAGGACTGCACTGAATGTTCAGTAAGTAGGGTTTCCTTCCGTCCATACGCTCCCATTCCAATTCTCATCTCATCCCAACATCCATGTCCTTCACCTGGCCCTGAAACACCAACTATCCCTACCATGAGCAGGCATGGCAACCTCCCCGGTCCTGCCCACCAGCTCAGTTGTATCGGGGGTAGCCGCGCCCCCTTCGTCCGTCCCCCGGGGTTGACGGAGCCCTGGATGTTGAGATCCCCCGTCGTACGGTGCTAGTTGTGACGGGGGACAAACACACCTCTTTGGTCCAGATATCCCGGAGGGGCGGGCGGACCCGTGGAGCCTCACGCGGGATGAGTGGCTGGTCGTCCCGGGCCGGGGATCTGGGATTCTCCCCAGTGTCTGCCGGCCCGGCCGGCTGGGGTCAAGGGGTGGGCGGTGCTGGATCCCGGTCGGGGTGGTGAGTATCTCTCTCCCGGCCGGGCGAAGGCGCCGCCTGCCCCGTATAGCTCCACCGGCGCCTGGCGACCTCCCGTCCGCGGGACCCAGGCGTCCCTTCAGTAGGCCCCTATGCGGTGGGCCGCCCGAGGACCAGAACACATCACACTTCATGGCATCCTCAAACATAAACAATTCACCTGCCCCTTCTAGTTGGAGACAGACAAGCCGACACATCAGAAATCCAAGCGTGACGCGTATAGAGACCGGTCCCTTGGCTTGTGTTCCCGCTCCTCGTATCCTCATCGTGAGGTCATTGGAAGAGGGAAGAAGTCTTTCGCGGCCTACACCGCTTCTGAGAAAGGAAGCATGCGACAGGCTGGGAGCGGTGCTCAGGTGCGAGAAACTTAGGGACGGTGGAATAGAAATAGTTTTAAAATACCGATGATGCAAGAAGGGCGATGGGTGCAACCGAGCTGACTTACAGTGTACGACATGAGACCGGCAGACGAACAGTAACTGTGGCCATCGAAGTTCGTCCTCACCATACCAAAAACTACTCGAAGGGGGTCATCAATTGTTACGATTTGAGAGATGCGTCCGATGATGAGATTGTAAATGGCCTGGCAAGATGGGGAGTGGTAGGTGCGAGAAGGATCACTGTTAGAAAGGGCCAAGAAACGCAACCTACGAACAACTTTATATTAACATTTAGCTCTACTGATCTTCCCGAATTCATATTCATTGGATACGTTCGCGTGAAGGTGCGTGCGTATGTCCCAAATCCCATGCGGTTTTTTCGATGTTCCAGATTTGGACATACAACACAACACTGCCGAAATCGTGAGACGTTTGGTAGATGTGGGTCGGTGGACCATGCGGGAGGAAAATGTGAGGCTGAATGCCCAAAATGTTCAAACTGTGACCGTGATCAGAAACCTCACGCGGCCTACAGTCGTTCATGTCCCATCTTCTTGAGAGAGATAGTTAATATAAAATGTACAAACAAGATCACATTTCGGGAGGCCCGTTAACTCTATGAAAGAGCTTATCCAAAAAATATATTACGCAGCAGCAGCAAAATCGAACCCTGCAATACCAAAACACATCACGTGGGAACCTTTGGTAGGCTTCTAACATACACAGCCCAACAATTGTTCAACTCATGACACTTCTCAGATCTTTTGGTGCACCCCTTGCGTCGCCTGCTCGACACGCCACCGTGGCGGCGGAAGCACCACCCGCCACAAGTGGACGTGGTGTTTTATCACCAGATGTGTCTTCCCGACCAACGTCGAATTGGGGAAAATGGACCCAGGCTCAACGCTCTAATAGGCCTATTCGGCCCTCTCCACCCAATCCTGGTCCTTCTCTCTCTACCACAATCCCAACCTTGAAATCCCCGTTCCTTAATCACGCCCTTCCTCCAATCCCCCTCACCTACGCACATAACAACCGCCTCAAATTTCCTCCCCTCCACTTCCTCCCTTCCTGCTTCCTCCCCCTTCCCGTGAGCCAGGTCTCATCCTCACGTTCAACCGCTACCACCATTACTTCCGTACTTCCCTCACCTCCCTCACCCCCAGCTTCCACGTCCGCTCCTGCATCGCCGTCCCGTAACTCTCGACAAATCCCAACCTCCGAAATCAGCTTGAAATAACAGGAAGCTGAAAGGCGCGCCCGGGAGGCGAAGACTGGCTCAGGTGGAGAAGGCGCGGGCGAGGGGAAAAGCTGTGGAAGGAGCCCCTCCCGCAGGGTCGGCCACGCCAACGCATCGCGGGCGAGTGGAGGCACCTCTGGGAGAACCAGTTATACCACACGGTATGGGTCCTCCCCCGCCCCCGCCGCAGCTGAGCGCCCCACAGAAGCGGGGTCTACCGTGGTTAGGTAGCCCTCCCCGGAACAGCTCGCCGCGGTGGTGACCGAGAGCGACCTCACTTGGCCACTCTATGAGTAACATGGAACCCTCCGGGGAGCACTTTTAGACGCTTCTAGTTTTACCTTGACACGCCATCATGTCGCCCTTAGTTTTACCTTGACACGCCATCATGTCGCCCTTAGTTTTACAGCGAAACGTGCGTGGATTAGAGCTAATTTTATTGATCTGCAGAGGGTTTTATATCATAAACGATCTGTCGCTGTAGGGCTTCAGGAAACAAAGCTGTCAACTGGTATCAAGTGTTCCATTGAAGGATACTCTGTATTCCGGAAAGATAATGCAAATATTGATACCATTGCAAACGGTGCGGTAATGCTAGTTGTCCACAATGTAACACCTTCTCGAGAAATACCATTGTAATCAATACTACAGGCGGTACGTATTAATACTCACCAGCTTGTTCTATCATTGTATTAAATTTGTCTCCCCCCCCCAGGAGAGGCTTTCCCCTCTGTGGAGCCCAGGAGTCTTATGCTGGAACTTCCTCCTCCAATTTTACTTTTGGGCGATTTTAACTCTCATTATACTCTCTGGGGTTCTGTCAATTCCAACCCCGTGGTAGACATATGGAAGCCTTCTTAATCGACAAATCGCTGTGCCTACTAAACACAGGCCCTTCAGCACATAGAACGTTACCATCGTGAAATAAATCAGTATTAGATCTTACCCTGTGTAGTCCCCACCTCAATCATCGCTGTGTATGGGCCGTAGATGATAACCCGCTCGAAGCGCGATCATTTTCCAATCTGGTTGTAACTTCGCTGCGATGCTATTTTGGGAACGAGACCATCGCGATGGGATATCCGCAAGGCCAACTGGCATCAGTTTAATGAACTGTTGCAGGAAAAGTGTTCTTACGATGACTGTCCAATTTAATCCACCACTTACCGTGGACAATTTTACATCACTCATAATCGACTTGGCTTCTAAATGCATACCCGGAACATCCAGAACCCCCCGTCGTGCTCCCGTGCCGTGGTGGACTGAAGAGTGCCGTAATGTCTTTTGACCCTTACAGCATGACAGCGAATTTAATTGCATTTCGGAAAGCCAGAGCACATGCTAGGCGCAAAATTCTTGAGGCAAAAAGGATGACCTGGAGAGCATACATTGGTAATCATAATTGTTTCACACCAACAGAACGGATCTGGTCGCAGATCAAACGTACTTCCGGACAGTATGCGTCAGTCCCTCTCCCCGTGTTGAGTGTGGGGGACGCTAATATTAGCCACCCGACAGACGTAGCGAAGGAGACAGGCCGTTTTATCCCCGAACGCAGCCGGGCCGGAAGCACTAACCCAGAGTTTTTGCGTTTGAAGTCGCTTTGCGAGGTGAACCCAATCGATTTCATCACTCCACAATCGCCTGACTACAATGACCCATTTACACTGATTGAATTAACATCAGCCATTGGTGCCTTGCAAAAATGTTGCCCAAGGGCCGGATCAGATCAACAATGTCATGCTGAAGCAGCTTCCTCCCCAGGCGGTGGAAGCTCTGTTGGCCACCTTCAACCGGGTATGGGAAGCAGGCGCTTTCCCGGAAGGTTGGCGCGAAACAGTTATCCCAATCAGGAAACCCACAAAAACGGATTACATCCATCGCACTACCGCCCCATATCGCTTCCATCTTCATTTAGCAAGCCAATGGAAAAATGGCAAACGTTAGACTGACGTGGTACTTAGAGAGCCAATATTTTTTTCACAAACGAACAGTGTGGGTTTATAAAAAAAACAAGAAGCACCGTGGACCATATTTTATTATTGGATACACCGATTCGTACAGCTTTTAAACGGAAACAACATCTTAAGGCTGTGTTTTTTTTTACATCGAAGCGGCATGTGACACGACCTGGCGTCATGGCATTCTAAAGCTGCAGAGAAACGGTATCCGCGGCCGTATGGGCATGTGACAAGAAAACTTTTTAGCAGACCGTTTCTTCGGGCCTGTATTGGTGACCATCTATCTGCACGCTTTCAACTTGTAAATGGAATCCCACAGGGCGCGTGCTAAGTATTCCTCTCTTCACCGTTATAAGTGACGTTTTTGTTGGGCTTCCATCAGGAATTTGCTGATCTCTCTTCGTTGATGATATAGCTATTTGGTCCTGTTCTTCAAGAGCCTCTACATCATCACGACAGCTTCAGCTGGCGACAAACCATCTCCAGAAGTGGAGTACCATGAATGGCTTTACGCTATCCACCACAAAAACTGCATCAATGCATTTCTGTCGTCGTCATTGTTGCTGTGATCTTGCACTTACGCTGTATGGTGAACCCATTAAACTATGCCCGGTATTTAAGTTTATGGAATATATTTTGACAGCCGCTTGCTTTTCGCAGAACATCTCAAAATTATTCGTGACAAATGCGTTACATCTATGAACATTCCAAAATGTGTGTCACGTACATCGTATGGAGGGACTGACAAACACTGCTGCTTCCTTACCGATCACCCATCCGCTCCAAGCTAAATTATGCTTGCTTTGTTTATGATGGGGCCCATGTGTCCGGAAAACGTGTTATTGACACCGTTCATCATACAGCTCTGATAATTGTGACTGGGGCGTTTCGAACCCGCCAATCGCGAGCGTATTGGCCGACATCAACGAGCCACCACTTGCTCCGAGAAGATAGGTGCTAGGGATGCGCTACGCATGCAAATTATGCCGTTTTCCACAACACCCTGCATACCAAGCAGTGTTCTCCCGTCACACACTGTCAATATTTTCACACATTGGAGCACGTACGTACCGACCTCTCTGCAGTAGAATTAGGTATCTTCTTGATGAAAGTCAATTAGAAATTCGCAATGTGAAACGTGCCCCGCTTGTTTTAACACCCCATGGAGACTTCTCTTATTGCAACCGAGGATAGATGTCTGCTTAGCTGACACCCGCAAAGGGGATATTTTCGCAGATGAGTTTCGAGCACGAACTCTGGAACACTTGTCGACATTTTATAATAGCTGCGCCAACATTTTACGGACGGATCAACGACGGATGCTGGGGATGGAAGTGCGCTTGTGTACGACACAGCCACCAGACTGTTCACTTTGCCAAAGCACATATCCGTCTACACGTCCGAGCTGGTTGCAATCTACAGAGCATTTGCTTTCATATAGGTTACAACTGATGAAAATCATGTAATTATATCCGACTCGTTGAACAGCCTTCTGTCACTTAGGAGTTTTAATTCCACAGACCCTTTAGTATACGATATCCTACGTCGGCTAACTATTACATTACGCAGAGAAAATCGTCCATTTCTGTTGGATTCCTAGCCACATAGGTATTGCAGGCAATGAACAAGCCGATAGAGCTGCAAGAAGAGCGGCACAGGCTCCATTGGGGAGAGCATTCCCAATCCATGCCAGGGACTATAATGCAGGTATATTAGACTTTCTAACGAATAAGTGGCAAGCGAGTTGGGACGAGCTTATTTCCAATAAACTACGGACAATTAAGCCGCCTCTGGACCAGTGGCTCTCATGCTCGCGTAGCACGAAGCGAAACGAGGTGACGCTTTGCCGTCTACGAATACTTACGCGTACTTACGCCAACCATGGCTACTTACTCAATGGTGAAAATATACCACTGTGTCCTAGATGTGGTGCAGTGCTGACTGTTAGCCACGTTCCAATTTTATGCCCGAGGATTTCCCTGGAGCGACATCGTTATTTCGGGAGTGACCAGGCTCACTCCCTCCTAGCAGTTTTGGATGCCAAATCACAGGTCGTGGAATCCGGAATGCTCTTCAGTTTCGGGGCGTCGGTAGCTTAGTAGTTAAGCTGGGCGTCTGGCGAGCAAGCGGTATGAGGTTCGATTCCACGCGATGCCCGTTCTTCCTGCCAGGGTGAGAGGCAGGCGCCGCCATATGGCCTCAGCTGCTGAGAGCGTCGTCAAGCTGCAATCCTCATCAGCTTCCTATCTGATGTGAAGTTTTATGCTATTTACTCGGGGTGAACATCTAAATGTACGAAAAAGAATACTCGTAACATAAGAGACGTCCTATAGCGATTCCTGGAACAATTAATAGTTATGGGCGCTAGATGACTTCGTAGTCGGCGGTCCCTTAAACACAAAAAATAAATAAATCAATAAATCACTGAGCATTTACGTACAACAAGAGTGCAGACATGTGGCCCTGGCTGGAAGTGTGAGAACACATGTTGAGGGTCTCCGGATCGCCCATTTCGCTGCGGAGTCGGCTCGTTCATTACCGTGCATACCGTGCATACCATGCATTTCGACGTGGTTCGGTACCCAGCATTAACGCACGCTTTTCCCGTCTCGTTCCAGAAAATTGAGTCATGTCAGAATGACAATAAGTAGAGTGTCGGTAAGGTGAAATATTGTAAGTGCCGAACAACTGTTGAGGAAGTCACAGTATGACAGATGGAGCATCTTGTGATACCTGGATAAAGGAAAGCGTTTTAATTATCATGGTATACACCGAAGAGTGCACAGTCGGGGTAAAAGATTTAGCGGAGGTGTCACACGAAATCACACCCTGCTCCAGCGTCGTCCTTGCATCCATCGGTGAATATTTGTGTATATCCCCGATATGCAACTAGGTGTTCCAAGGTTTTCATGCGGAAAAGCTCATACGCTGCAGCATCCTTACGCATCACTATGAACGATATCTTAATTACAGGAGAGAATAGATTTCAATGCGATACGGCTATAATTTCTGCGTGCGCGTCACTCGGCGTACTCTCACACCGCCTTCTTCCAAGAGGGCAGTGGTTGATAATTATCTTGGCAACGTTGTGGTGTTGGTTTCGTGCCGTTCCGACCATTGGTTGGCAAAATATAGTGGCCGAAACTTATTCGACCAAAGGCACTAAAATTTGGAATTTCCTGACGCCAGAAATGCATTTTTACGTGCAAAATTTGTGGACAGCGGCGGATTTTGGCAACACCCGTTCTCTTACGATCCCCGTGTCGTTCACGCGCAACGCATTAACCAGATGGTGACGAAATTGTGCCCGACGGGTAGCCAAATGTTGGGCTTTCACGTGGTGTCGTCCATCCCTCGTTCTCTGGATGTAAGGTAAGCCAGGAGCCAATATGCGCCGGCGTCGGCTGTTGTCTGAAAACTCACGAAACGCACATTATACTAATGAGGGTGCCGCGCGAAATTAGAGCGCATTCCTGGCGCTCAGTACACACCACACGGCAATGAAATTCGATGTGACCGAGGATGGATTACGTTATTCTTGTGTCTGCATAAGCCACCTAGCATGATAATTGGCTTCCGACATCTGACATTTGCGCACATTTTAAATCCCAATATGCTGTTAATTTTGATTGTGATTTATTGGGATTGATTGATCGCACAATGCCATCGGAGGCAAGAAGTAATATAAGCTACTTTTTTACCACTCCAAATACGTAGGCAAACCCCATCGCCACAGCAACTTGGCATGATAGTTTCTGAAGTGCAAAGTCACATCTTTTACAATCAGACCACTTGTTCTCTGAGGACACAATCAAGTGTACTTTGT
>JAOTOL010001346.1:287500-307500 GCA_034440575.1 Imbricaverruca yamaguchii
GGATCCGTTCCGTCCTTAAATTGAATGCAGCCACGGCACAGCTATAAGACAGGAATGCAGACCGCGGAAACATACATCTAGGTACAGGACGTCAAAACTGCATTGTAAGAGTCGTCAACTTAGTATTCGGCAAGGGGTATGTAAGAGCCCGTAAACTCACGTAAGGGCCGGCACACATTCGTAAAGGTACGTAGATGTTCGTAATAGCCCGTAGGCGTTCGTAGGATCCTATAAAAGTAAGCAAGAGCTCGTAGACGTCCGAAAGTACTCCTTAGACGTTTGTAAGGACCCGCAGATATTCGAAAGGGCGCGTAGGCTTCTGTAAACGCTCTTACCCTTTCGCATGGGCCTGTATAAGTTCGCGCGTACGTGGACGTTTGTAAGGACCCGCAGACGTTAATAAGGTTAGTAATTTGGGCTTCAGAGCACTTCGACCAGGGACGTTTATCAGGGCCTATGGATCGTATCGTAAGGCCTGTATCCTGTATACGTTCGTACGGGCCTGTAGAAGTGCGTAAGTTCCCGTAGACATTCTGATGGATCCGTATACATTCGTGAGGGCCCAGGGAGGTTTATAAGGGCCTGCAAACGTTCGTTGGGCTCGTAGACGTTCTTACGGGCTCGAGAACAGCCTCGGCGGCCGTAACAAATGCTGTTGCCTTATCTCAGCCATGTTGACCTGGCAGATGACTACGTACGGTCTCGTATACGTCCTTAGGGGCCAGATAACAGCGTCGATGACCTTTAAAAGTGATGTTGACCTTCGTATCTCCGCCATGGCGACCTCATAGATGATGTATGGGCCCTGACTTGGCCCCTAAGAGCCGCGCCAGATGCCCATGAAAGCTCAAGAGGGAGCGGTGACCGCTCGCCGCCCCTGTCTACATCCCTATCCCACGGCAGACCTATTCCTTCAATTATGGCTACTTGAAGATGCTTCGACAAAGCTAATAGGTACATCGAATATCTATCAGAATGTTTGTTTCGTATTATCGTCGCGTTTTATGATAATCGATCAGTAATACAGTGCCGACCAGACTGCTATCAGACTTAACAACGTAATTGACAAAGGCACCCTACGCGTGGCTGCTGGAGCATGATTTGGGTGACGGAATGTAAACGATGCTAAACTCGTTTAATGCAAAGGCATAGAGGCTAGACTAACGCTCGTCGCTCGTTCTAATGAGCGTATCGGTAGCCTACGGTGACTAAATAGACTAGTCGCCTTTTACTTCACGTAAACTGGCCTACTCTGGCACAACTTAGCACCAGTTAACCGTATCTAGCACAGCTTAGTGTAACTACACCTAACCTTACCAGACCCAACGTGATCTAAAATGACAATCTACCCTAACCTATCCTGATCTGGCCTAACACGACATAAGACAACATAGCTTTTCCGTATGTTACAAACCTCCTCTTGGCTTACCGCAAAACATTCCGCCCATTTGCGTTTTACCACTATCCAAACCCCGGTGTCCTGATATCATTTTTCGGCCTGCTTCCCGCCCCCAGTCTCTTCCTCGGTATCCCCACTTGGTGCCATTCCCTGGCCATGCTCTCGTGTCCGGATTTTGTCTTCGCCTGCTTCCAGCTCCGGTTGCGCTTCCCGGTAGTTCCGTACACCGTGCACCGTGCTTGTGCATTGACCTCACGTCTGTGCTTATGCTCACTTTTAACGCACAGGTCCTTTTGTGTAGTGCTGTTCCCGAACACAATCTCGTTTACCTCTTCTCAGACAGTTCCACCAGGGAACGGGACCCGGTTTTTTAAAGGTTCACTGATCCAATTTCTCAGCTCTATTTCTCGGCGTCGTTCCCCGTACTTATTTGATTTGAAGAATGGTTTCCTGAAGGCCCCCAATATAGCCAAACGGGCCCCGGAAGCTGCCGCACGAGCCGTAAAACGACCAGTGCCTTTGCAGCTACTCGGTACCCTGATCTTATATAATTCTGGACTCTGTGGATAGGTGGGTGGCTGCGCAGGACTCGGTGGTGATGTAACTGACGTAGCAGCAGTGGTACAGGCTACTTAATCAATGCAGCGGTCGCAGCACGACATGGTATTCAGGGACAGATAGATGTAGAGCGAGGGAGAGAACGCGAGAGAGAGAGAGAGTGAAAGTGAGAGTAAGAGTAAGAGTAAGAGTAAGAGTAAGAGTGAGTGAGTGTGAGTGAGTTAAGTGTGAGAGTGAATGGGAGTGGGAGTGTGAATGTGAATGTGAATGTGAATGTGAGAGTGAGAGTGGGAGCAAGAGCGAGACAGACAGATATACAGAGATTTCATCGCACATCACACATGAAGAGCATTTGGATTTCGATCGAAACCTTTATTCCCGGCAAATCACACGCCCGCCATCTGCTTCTTTTTTGGACCATGTTATAGACACAGTACTTAACTTCATGCCAGCTTCTTCTGTTCAGTATCGGTTCACCTCTCAGTAGGTTCTCACATGCCGCCTTGTTAGGACACTGAATGCTGTTGATCCACTTGGCCATTCCCACCCGTACTGCGTCCTTCTCTTCGGCCGTCCACATTCTCTGTGTGCATGCTTTCTTGACTGTCCCTAGATTCGCGCGGAGTGGTGTGCTCTTGTGCAATGTTGACGTGCATTCTTCTTCTTCCTCATGCTCCGTGTATGTTGGGTTCATCTCCATTATCTCTTCTTCTCCCTCTGTCCTTGCTTCTTGATCAACATCAGCATGCGGCACTGTGACGTCTAGGTCATCGCGTACTGTCGGATTTATGTCATCAAGATTTTTCCAAGTTGACACGAGACCAGACTCCATCGCTAAGAGTAGCTTGCCAACCTTGGCTACCTGAAGGGTATTTTCAGGGAGCCGATAGAACTGTCGGTGTACCCGAATGTCGTGGCCAAGAAAGCGTGCGACTGTATCAATGTCATTTTCTTGCAATTGGAGCAACTGCATCATCGTCGCCACATGCTTACGGCATGATGTTGCGTTACGTTTTTTGCATCTGCTCTGAGCGCAAGTGCCGGACACAATCACTACCTCTAAGTGTCGTTTTCCCCTCAGTGTGGCTTACAAAAACTAAGGGACACGACGGAGATATGCCCACTTCGTCCCTCTTTCCGATCAGAAAATCCAGAGAAGCCACCATTTTCTCTGTAAAAAGAATCGGAACGCCCCGGCCGTACTTCCCCTTTACTGTTACATGAGCCAAACTACCACAAAGTTTCCTCTCTAACGGCGACAGGTGCTCAACAACGTCCTGGTTCTGTTTTTGCTCTTTCGACCATATACATCCAGTGTCAGCCGTGATGCCTCTCCCGGTCTTCGCCTGTTAAACAGTATTACCATTGCCAGAATTGCTTTTGCACACTGGGTGTAGTTTCTGATGCTCGGTGCTTCGTTCAGTTTCTGTTTCGCCGCCTCACAATGTTTTTCCATGCAACGATGCATACGTTGTAAGTCTTCAGTCAAAGGCAGGCACACTGGCCTACTCCATCTCCTCTCTTCCAGAGTTCCCAGTGAACGACGGGAAATTTGAATCCTCCACTCAGTCTTGTAGAGATCGAGGAAGTCGTCAGCTTTTCGTCTCAGGACTTCGTCTTTTGCCATGATGGCGCGTGTTTTCAAGATTCCGGCACATATATTTAACGAGTGGCCCAACTTGAGGGCGAGGGAAGGTGCGCTGTACCCCTCTCCATCATACCCTGCCAGCTTTCGCACGGCGGATGCGAGTTCCTTGAAGAATGTGGGATCCAGTGACGCCTCCAGTGAAGAGCATTTGCCACTTGTTTTCAGTTCCACTACAAGTCTGTCCAGTTCTCTCATCTTTTGGCTTATGTGGGCATGTTGATGAGCATCACAACCCACCTGTTTATACTTTCTTGATGCAAACTTCAAGATAAGCTTGTCCGACCTGCACACTAAACCTATTTCGTCCTTTCGCATCTTTGCCAGCAGACCATGTAACTCAGCCTCTACGTCGTTACTAACTGGTAATAAAAGCCTCGAGGCCGCCTGCACTCGATTTCCTGGGTGAGACTTCACATGTGCATGACATTTGTGGCGGAATAGTTTCTTTCTGGACATGAATCCAAAGCATTTGTTATAAGGGAGGAACTCGTCAATCGCAACATTCATCTTAGAGGGTGGACATCTCCATGGAATTATTTTACCATATCCATTTTTTTAAACATTCCTGTTGTGGCTGAAGTTGCCTCGGTTCATGATACCTTGAAACAATTTCTTCCTCTTGTGAGAACCGGAAGGGAAGGACAAAACCTTTTGAACATCTCGCTCTCCCTTGTGCTTGCGCGCCAAATGACGCGCTAATTTGCTCTGCGGTCTCATACAGAATACACACACGTTTTTCTTGCTCCACTTTCGCCGAGTTCCATCATTTTCAGACTTCTGTATGATAACCTTAGAATTTGTCAATTCAGCATCGGGGATATTCGCTTCGTATTCGTAGTCGTCTTGATTCGCTTCGTAGTCGTAGACTGTAGAGTCATCGTCGCTCCCTGTGCCTCCGTGCAGGCCCTCCAAGGCAGTCCAGATTGGCTGGAGTACATCCGACGACCTGGAACAACACGAATCAAATGTTACCCCGGTAAATATTCAGAAACTTCATCATCTGCACGCTGTTGACAGGGTGGACGGACAGGGTGGGAGAAGTGATGAGTGTTGATGATCTTCACCCCGACAGTCGTCATATTTACGCAACAATAGTAGCATGTTGATAGGTTTCCTCTATACCGAGCTCCAGTCCGCCCGTCGGTTCACAAGCACCGGCCCACGCGATGGCATGCAAATCGCCCACCACTAACGTTCCGTCCTGTCACATGGCCAGTCTCTGGACTTCGATGGTCCGCTAGCATGCAAATTAAGGACATGATTTCACATTGCACACATGAAACAGTACGCGGGGCATTCTATGCCAGATCGACCAGGACCCGGCACCCTCATCTCTCAGATCTGGATCAAAATTGTTGCATGGGGTTATCCTATGCCCTGAATACACCTGTGTAAATTTTACTTCGATCTGGTCAACGGTCCAGGAGTTATAACCTAGCGGACTTCTGGAAGGCCACGATGCAGGGTTATATTCAGCGGTTGATAACTATGTTAAATATCATTTCGAATATCAACATCCGGACATTTTCGAACTTGCAAAGGCTCAGTGAATTCAATTCCGATAATATTGCAACCCAAACCCAAACCAAAAGAGCATCCCAGCCTTCTCAGGCCCTCACCCGATTGTACATTCTTCAGCCGTTAGGGACCAATTCCAGCTGAGACTGGTCTTTCCGGCAGGTATAGGCACTCCAGCTCTCGGGCCGGTCCTGCCTAATGGCTGGCAAGGGTCCTCACGACCCTTGCTAGCCCTCAGGGTAGACGCCCCATGTCTCAAGGCACTTTCTACGCAAGCTATTAAATCCACGTAGACATTTCCTCGGTTATGTTTTTGTCTTTCAGGGCCGTCGCCTGTAGGACCCCATCGCATTGGACAGGGCGGACGGGTACCCTTTTACCACTTGGAAACGCTACTACTGCGTAACAGCCCGGGGACCTCCATTAGCTTAGGAACCCTTTGCGTTGCACAGGGAACCCTCCGCTTCGGCCCGGATCGTCCCTGAAGCTCAGGGGTCTCTTTATGGGCTTGATGCCCACTGTCAGCTCTGAGACCCTCTCCATTAGCGTGAGCCAAAGCCTACCCAGTGACTCTGCAAGTCCGGCCCAGGGATCTATCCGTCGGCTCAGAGACCACCTTTCACGGCTCAGGACACTCCGTCCGGTCAGAATCTCCTCTTCAAAAGTTTGGGCCTCCTCTATCATGCATGTGCGGGTTCAGCCATCGCCCCAGGGGCCTTTCATGCCGGCTCTGGGCTCTCCCCGACGGCCCAGAGTCCTCCAGCGGCTAGGGGCCCTCTTCATCGGCGCAGGAGACTTCCTGAGTGATCTAGGGTCTCCTCTGCCAAGTCGGAGGCCCTCTTTCAACAGCTTGGGCCGCTTCCATCGACCCAAGAGACTTTCTGACGGTTCGAGATCCCCTGTGGCAACTAGTGCCCCCTCCGTCATTTCAGTCATACTCTTTGATGACCAAAGGCCTTTTCCGGCAAGCCGGAGGGCCCTTTCAAACGCTTGGACCATGTCCATCAAGTCAGGGGCCCATTCTCGGCTTGGAGCTCGACTCGATAAGCTTCAAATATGATAAAGTTTGCGCTCTCAAAACGAACATTTGTAGCAAAAACGCTATTATTTTAAACTGTTATATATCAAGCAAAGTATGGTCCTACCATTCTGACAATTATAAAAAGTGAATTTTCACGGGCATCGAGGTCACCGGAGGTCACGTGACCTGAAGTCATGGGGAAACTTTTCAATCATTTTTCACATATGAAAAATATTACCGGAATGGGATTCCTTGGAACTTTGTTCACAAATGTCTGGACATTTATATTTTGAATGATGTTTAGCATAGTTGTCGGCCACCGAGCGTAGCCTTGCAGCATGACCTTCCAGAAACTCCCGAGGCTATAACTCCTAAACTATTGACCCGATTGAAATACAATTTTAACAGGGTTCAGAGCATAAGCTAACCCTATACACCAAATCTGCTCAAAATCTGAGATATGAGGGTGACAATCACCCTTTTGCCTGGTCGATTTGTCATGGAACTCCCCATGTACGGTATTCATCTGTAAATAGTTCAAAACGCAAAGTTGTTGAGGATTTTTGCGACACTCGTTGAAAAAAAAACAGGCAATTTCAAGTCCCACACCTCATCTCTCTCAGATTCTGATGACGATTCAACCCCATGCAGACAGTGATGTATCGTTACGCCTCTGGAATTGAGCCACCCAACATTGAAGCAGAAGCTTTGAACGGAAGAAAATTCCGTGTGGCGATTTTAGGCCTACACGGGGAATGAAGGCATATAAATACGTAGAAGTATGGTGATGTACCGTCATGGATGGTATGATGAAAACAGCTCGAGTTGTTGTGGAAGCTTTGCAGAACCTGCAAACTGTTTTGTGCGGAGATGTAATTTTTTTTTTTTTAATCCGAATTGTTGCTGGGGTGGCTTTAGGAACCAGGGTTCTATTGCTAAGCAGAGCTTGTTACGTGAACCCTGGCCCCACCACCCGATCCATGAATTCCAGTTCAACAGCAGAATTGTTATCGAAAGTTTAACGTGCCGTCAATGCACCGACACGGGACAGGAGGAGGACAGGGGAGAACAGTGTAGGCCAGCGCTCGAACCAACTGAGCTACCGGGGTAATTGATAATGCTTTCCGACAAGGGGGGCTCAGAAAAGCTGCTGCTTTGGTATGGGAACAGTCTTACGATCTCGGGAAATAAGATGGCATGCGATACGAGCCTTCCTGGGCATGTTCCACTTAGATAAATTAGCCGATTAAAAACAAAATGTTGAAGTAGATTTTTCATTTAAAAAAATTAATTGTCACTGAGAGTCATTTTCGTACGCAATGCGAGAAGAACAGACACGAAGCATACTCGTCACCAAGGTAAGTCCGACCGCATATATGCTACAAGTAAAACGCAGGCGTAGAACCGAAGCAACTGTTTACGGAAACGAAGATTTGACCAGTGATGAGATGAAATAATTGTGCAGCTTCACGTGCTCACAGCGCTTCCTTACGTGCCAATACTCGGAGGTATTACGGACTCCACAGAGCCATTGGATTCAGCGACAGCATCGGAACTTCGGGAGTCCATACTGAAAATGAACAAGAAGAATATAACAGTCATTCACAGAATACGCGCAGGTCGATCGACGATAGAGTCTCTGACATATGTGGATGCGTCCTGGGGACACGTTGTGTCTCAGATTTTGGAATATCTTAGCTCAGAAACTACTATTTAGAAACCGTGTGATTAGTGTATTCAAACTATATGCCATGAAACCACTTATCCACATTGATTCTCGTTACCATTAACCCGTCCCGTCTCGGGGGGGGGGGTCTTCAACCGCCTCCCTCAGGTTTTTCGCGGATAGTAAACGAACGGCGCACGGCAGCGCGCCAAATTTGGCATACCTTTTCCCACATTAATTTGGCATGCTGTTTCAAAATTCTGAAGTCAGGTTATCTAGAGTCAACCAGTTAGTCAAGGTCAAGTGAGGTCACCTCCAAATAAGCTCAACCAGTCGTTACGTTTTAACGGATATATATTTTCATGAAACTTTCAGCGTTTGCTTATCTTTAGGGATGTAACAAAACGTACGAGAGGATTTTTTTTTCTCCTCATTTTTCCGCTTTTGACCACTTATTAATTTTGCATATATGCCTATTAGAGTTCAAATCGAAGATTCTCGCTAAAGTAAACATTTTTTATTAGAGCAAGTTGACTTCCAACAACGTTTCTCGGTCTGCACCCCCTATCAGAAAAGGAAAATAAAAGAAAACTTGAAAACTCAAAATTGTAAAATTTCACAAAAATATAAGTTGTATTTTGGGGGGACCAAACATTTGTATGGCCCTGATCGGTTTCGCTGCCCTTTTCTGATTCCAAATAATTTTTTCTTCAAATATCCCCTTAAATGCCAAAACATAAGGTAAGTCGTGAAAAGTGAAAATCGATCCCCACTAGTGACGTCACTTTTGGGGGGAAATTGTTTTTGGGGGTGGATCCGGACCCTACTCGTCGAGCACTTTCCGATGTAGCCTCTTTTGTTTTCGTGCGACGCTTAGTTTAGACTTTAGAGTGAGGGTTACTATAAGCCCTCCCCCCCCCCCGAGACGGGGTGTGAGTATCTGACCGGAGAGACGGCGCGGGTTAAGCACTGATGCAAGAATCGAAATGTCTGGTTGATAAAAGACAAGCGGACATTCCTCGATTTTAGAACTAACCAACGGAATCCGATCCTGAATATCTACCCGGTACTCTTCATGACTGAAATGGACGCTTATATCCTAGATCCAACTGGATTCGAAGCCAATGTCTTATTTTACCACTAATCAACAAGGAACTATAGGATTTGTGATCATCCCTTAAGATCGGCGATCGTGCAGAATCCAGGGTCAGGCACCTTCCATCATGGATTTCTTATGCAGCTAGAAGTATGCAATTGGTCCGCACAAATTGAACAATGCTTCAATCTGTAGGAAATTGGTTTCCATTGTACTCATACAACGAAGTTTCATCGTTACTTAAAGTAGTAGACAATGTAAGATTTTTGGATACCATTGTATGTCTTTTCGATGGCAGATTGTCCAGTATTCCAAAGAACCTTCCCAGTTCCTCGATAGAAAATAATCCTACCAATGCATCCCTGAGGAATGAAGATCTTAGCGCCGATATCAAGTATCTTCCAGGATTCAGGATTGAGATCTTAGTTTGCTATACGATCTGTCAGTACCCAATCCTGCGTCAGTTACTCTTTAATTGCAGTAATTTCCTCTCTCCCTTCCTTTTACGGGATGACCATCTTCACCTTTGTGACGTGTACCCATCCGAACTGAAGCAACCTCATGGTTGCTCGCATCGTGCCAATGTCGGGGTACAATCCCGACAATCGCGATGGGATGCCATCCTGGTCGTCGGCGTAATTTTCAGACCTTTGTCGTGAAGCAATACGACTTTGCGCTTTAATATCGTTGATATGCAAACTGAGGACTTAGTCCAGCGACATGAAACCCACAAAAGTGAGTATCTACTATCAGGAAAACGCCAAATACTAGGAAACATGTGATAAGTTGGTTGGTTGTACTGCCGCAAGTTTGGTTGCCTGCGTGTTGAACTTGTGTTTTGCGTGTGCTTGTAGACTTGGCCTGATGGTAGCCTTCCCCTTTTAAGCATTTCCATGTCTTGTCCATGACCTACTAATTGACTGATGCACGACAATGAATGTCAATCGGCTTTTCTTTAACATACGAGAAAATAACTGCACGTTGCGAACGCAGTGTTGTTGGAAAGAACAGATTCAAGAGTGCTTAACAGAGTTCTGCTGAACTATTGATGCATCAGCCAGTGCTGCAATTTTTCCTCACATCTGCCAACTTGAATCGGATGTGTGCCTGGCTCTTGGCGGTACCAACAAGTTCGTCGCATGACCTTTGCTGTAATCGATGTAAGAGGTAGTAGATCTTAGCTGATTTCCCATTCCTGAACTGATTGGAAGGACTTTTGTCTTGTAACAACCGACGCCGTCATCGCTGCTGTGCTATATTCTAATGGGAAAACACTTTGTATACCTGAACTCAGAGGCCATCACGTTTCAGCCTGATCACGACTGACTTGCTGCCAGCACCGATTCTAGGACAATTGAACGTAAGGAGAAATGTACTAATGACAGATGTACGTAAGCAAATATACGTAAGCAAATGTACGTAAGCAAATGTTCGTATGCGCAAAAGCACGCTTAGCAGATATACAGCCACTATACGTGAAGGGCAGGTGTCGTGAAATATATAAATAAATGCATAAATAAATACGCAGGCGCAGTTGTATGAAAGGGCAAAAGTACGTATGGCAAATGTACGTATGACAGATATACGTAAGAGCAAATGTACATATGGCAAAGGTACGTAAGCAAATGTATGTAAGCGTAACTGTGCGTAAGAGCGTAAATGTGCGTAAGTACACATGCGCAAAAATACTTAAGTGCAATTGTACGCATGCGTAATTGTATGTAATTGAAAATATACGCAAGTGCATAGGTATGTCAGCGCAAATGTACGTATACACAGATGGACGTAAGCGCAAAAGTACGCATGGCAGGTGTACGTAAGCGCAGATGTAGAAAAGCGCAAAAGCACGTATGGCAAATGTATTCATGGCAAATGTACGTAGGAGAAAATGTGTGCATGACAGACAGATAAGCAGACATAGTAAGCACAAAGGTACGTAATTGCAAATGTGCGTAACCGCAAAAGTATGCCAGCGCATATGTTCGTATGCGCATAAGGACGTAAGCGTGAAATTATGCCGGCACAAATGTACGTATGCACATTTGGAAAGCGCAAACATACGTATGGCAGATGTACGTAGGCGCAGATGTACGAAAGCGCAAAAGTGCGTGTGAGAAATGTGCGCATGGCAAAGGTGTGCAAGCAAATGTAAATCAACGCAAAAATACGCATGCGGAAGAATGCGTAATCGCAAAAGGGCCAAATCTCAAAAGTATGTAGCCACGAAAGTACGCAAGTGCAATGTACGTATATACAAATGCAATTAATCGGAAATGCGTACGCATAGCAAATGTGCATAAGTGCAAAAGTACGTAAGGGTATATATACATAAACGAAGAAGTACATGAGATCAACTGGGCGTGCATGCAAATTTATGTAACCCAAATGTAAGTGTATGTATGGCAGATATACGTAAGGTGTGTAGCCAAATGTATCGGTTTCAAATGTACGCATGCACACAAGTAAGCCTGGCAAATACATGAAGCACAGATATGCCTCAGCACAAAAGCACATATGACAAATGTACTCATGGTATATGCACAAAAGAGGAAATGTACGTAAGAGCAAATGTACGTAAGAGCAAATACACGTATGGCATATGTACCCAACAAAATGCACGTAAACGCAAATGTACGTATGCGTAAATGTGCATAGATTGGCTCATATGCGCATATTCGTGTTTTTACATTTTGCGTGTTTTTACATTTTGCGTGTTTTTACATTGCTTTTACATTTACGTACGCATAGCTACGCTTGCGCTTACGCATATCTCCGAATACGTCATTTGCAATTACGTACATTCGCCATAAGTACATCTGCGCTTATATACAATTGTGCTACGTACAGTCGCTTACGTTAATTTACGTACGTACATCTGCCATACGTACATTTGCTTACGTACATCTGCCAAACGTACATTTACTTTACCTACATTTGTCCGGTTACCGCCAGCACCAGTATCTCAAAAACGTCCAAATTTGGTGGAGAGCGTCACTATAAAATAATAATCCCCCCAGTCATGTCTCATTTTCATTAATAATTGTCCACTTCATGTGACATAAAAAGGTTAGAATTCTTCAATAGCATGGTTGACCCGCATCCTCCTTCCTCAGACTCCACATGCAATGCGATTATGACGAGCACAATATTTTTTTTCTCGAGCATACATGGCTTACAAGACTGGATCTTACAAGATGTATCTTACAAGATGAAGGAAACATCATTTGAAAGACAATGACTTAATCATTTCAGGCGCCATTTTAAGATGACAATATTTCCCATCTTCAGCGAGTGCACGATTGAACAAAAAGCAGTTGCTTGTAGTTACCTACATGGAATCATGTGCAAACTTAAGCATCATATTTATGGCAATGATTTATGAATACACCAACAAGCAATACAATGAGCAGTTCTGTGTTGCATGCAATTTGTTTCAGCAGTCGCCAAGCAAATATGTGGCCAATGTAAGTAATTGAACAACAGGTAGACGTTAAATCGTTCACGAAAGATGTTCCTCCAAACTTCAATGTACTATGTGCTCTTCATTGTTGGATACTGGAAAAATTGGTGGCATCTGTTCTAAGAAATCACCATCCCTGAATTGAAGACGGCGCTCATCGACAATCGTTTAGAATTCATCCAGGCATATTGAAGGTCGAACCCGTCTTAGGGTAATGCATCAATTCACGATAGTGGTTAAAGAATGGGACCCTCATAGCGTTAGCAGACAATTGCTGTATACATGATTCAGATTGCCATTGAAAATGTGATGACTGAGCATAAAACATAGCAATAAATAATAAATACTGGATCAATTGAATTCATTTGTAATTTCAGTTACGTTCTCATGACGTTCAGAACAGACATCTTTTGGAGATGTATCCCACAGGCTTACCCAAACGAATACAATATCGATCAAACTATTGAGGAAAACGAAAGCAAACACATGGGTTGGCGGATGTATGCGTCATATTATGTCTCCTTTTGTTCCTGCATTGCGTAGATACCAATATAATTCATTAATCGTGGGTCATGTAATCAAACGTCCAATGCCAAATGCATGAAACAGCAAAACAATGGAACTACAAACCGGGAATTGCGTTTGGCGATGTGTTTTTAGCTGTCGATTGTAGAACGCAAACAACATATGACATCCAATTGCCGGCCATTCCCACGAACAACTTTTGTAATCTCATGTTTTACAGCTATGTTCATTATATTCTTGTTCTCTCGAAAGACATCATTTCGTGGCACCAATTCAAATGTGGACTGAAGTGCGAATACATTTTTCAGGTAGGTCACTTTCGTGTTGATATTGTAACGCACCTGCCATCTGTTGAGGGAGCCCGGTCTGACTCGGAATTGTTGACATCGGATCCACTATCGGCCTCGCTTCCGGATTCAACAGATGTGGCCACCATACTGGGAAGATACGGGACAAATCATGACGTTAGGAAAAATGAGAGAAAAAAAACAGGTTAAATATAAAACGCACGGGAGAAAAGAGACAGAGCCGAATACAGGTCGATTGAAGGGCGGACTGTGGGAACTTGACCTATGGTTAATGAACTTATGCAATTAAAACGTTCAGGAAAAAGAATGTAATCGTGTGATTTCAGCTGTGAGTTCAAAGAACATGTGGCATGCAATACTTAGATTTCATTGATAAACCAGATCAATCTCATTTGTTTAATGGAACACTAACCCTCGCCAGGTAAGGGATCTTCCAGGGACGGTGCCCATTTTTAATCGAAGTCACAATAATCCAGTGTCGAAGCCAACCTAGCAGTACTCGTAGCTGAACTTTCAATTCTAGTTCATAAAAAACGAGCATATACGAAAAAGAGAACGATCTATGATCTATGACTAAGAAACATACTTCGAACATAAGAAACATCACCGAGCCAATACTTCGTTCGGCATCGCGACCAATGCTGCCTAGCTCTGGGGTCACAGTGCCTGCCTAAAATCTGCTTGCTGATCTCATGGTAGCGTGGGCAGCTCATGGTACACAATTGAAACAAAATATGTACGTTTCTCACGTAAGTTCCAGGGTTCATATACCAAAGCACACCACATTTCAATCAAATCATCCGCCAGAATCAAAGCTGAAGCGACGAGTCCCCTCCTCAGGTGGACGTGGCTGGGATTGACGACCAGCACAATATAGGCCAACTTGAATAGCATCAAACCCTGCACTGTTACCCTGGACATATTTGGATCATAGCAGATACACGAGGTGAAATACCTGTCTGTGACGAGCTGCCGAGCACATTTGGGTTCCACAGGAGCCTCGGATGCCATACGGCCTGGAACGAACCCACACCAGTTAAATAACTGATGATGCTAACAATGCTCCGAGTCATACATCCACACAAACCTATATACATATACACACATATACATATATATATATATATATATATGTATATGTATATATATATATATATATATATATATATATATATATATATGCATGCATATATATATATGCATATATATACAATAAGTGGCACATTGATATTATTCCACATACACACACACACACACACACACACACACACACACATATATATATACATATATGCATGTATATATATTAACATACAAGCCACCATGGCAGCAGGACGTAAATGTGTACACACTTCACGATCGATGCAAACAGCTTTGCTCAGGGGAATCGATTGTAATGCTAACGATCAAGAACGATCAAGAATGATAAATCAAGAATTTATCAAGAACAGATAATATCCCCGCTGGTGAATCAGCCATAATGACCATGCACGTCATCAGTACCTCAATACCTGCCAGGTGCCGGTGTTCCCCCAGTGGCGGCGTGCGCTCTGCTGTAGTTGACCGACATCCATCAGCTGCTTTCCGTGAAGCCACACGTAGATCCAGAGCTGTGCACGAAGTAATGGAATATTACGAAACTCGGCGGAACGAAACGTCGATGTAGAATATTGCCTGCTAATTATTTGATGGGCATATGACCTGCAAGTTATAAGATAAAGAGAGTTATGCAAGGGCCTGTTTCACGTACTGTAAGCGTGGTTCGGTTGCTATAGCAGTACGCTCAAATCAGTGTAGTAGGCACTGGCAGAGATGTAGAAGTAGAGATGTAGAGTCTACATCCTAATACACTTCTACATTTTCGTCCACGTCCGCTGGACTGGTTTAAGCGTACTACTACTATAAAACGATGGGTCCTTTACCTCTCTACGATTCTTATACTCTCAATGTTAATTGATCACCCAATAATTAACTGTTCATGAAAAATAACTTTGGGCTCTTTAGCGCCTTCTGCATTCATTTCGAGGAATGTTTCAACGTTAATTAAGGTTAGAGTTAATCTGAACAGTGTATTGCACCTATGTTACAACTATGGTAATTTGACCAGTGAGTCCGGATGTACAGTGACTCCTACACCTTGATAATGTCATGGGAGAATACCGTGCAATTGCACCTTCAAATGAATGGGCGAAGGCGTATGAGGCACATATGTTCACACACTCTGCTGATGCGGGCAATGTCACGTTCATCCTGTGGCATAACGTTTCCGCCTTGCCACAGATCTGAGCCACAAACCGGATCCTGCTATGTGATGCACATGGGATCCACCGCTCTCAGCCCGGACTTTTTGGAGTCAGACCCTAAGGTTTTACAGGGCCTCATACTGGGACAGGTCAGGATCACGGCTTAACTGTACACCGACCCCTTTGAGAAAACAATCTTTAGGGGTTGCCCAGAAAGGTAAGCGGGATACACATAATCAATTGCTAACCTGACTGGATGTAAGTTAGTTACATAATAAGCACTTTCGTCCATACAATTTCGTCGCCGGCAGCATGAAGCAATGCTGGTTTGATGCAACACTGGATGCATGCTATTGGCAATCATCAGTCGACACCCACACAATATCGAAGTCCAGAGCTCCCCCATAATCATGAACAAGCCACTGCACCAGCTATGAGGTAACCAGTTGGAAGAAACCGCAATGGCGCACGTACATACCACCGGTGTACTCACCGTCGTCGGGATATCCTTCCTGGCACGTTCCGGCGTCGGAGGCCGCCGACTGGACCGCTGCGGCATCACCGGTTGTTTCGAAGGCGCCTGTGTGCCCCATGGAGACATGTCAGTCAATGGAACAGCCATGTGGCTGTTCAGGATAAGATGTGGATATCCATCACCGATGGTGTTCCCAGTAATTTTCCACGCCGCTGTTTGCGCACCGTCAACGGAAGTTGGGAACCTTTAGAATAGGCATAAGCCACTTGGGTAGATATAACATAGTCAACGTCGCATACAATGCATCGCGTGCATTGCTAGTTTGACAAAAAATCGCATAATCTCGAACGTCCAGTTGTGTTCAGAGTTGCGAAGGAAACGTCTACGAATAAATGTTTGCTCATTGCGTGATGACTGCAGGGTGACAGGACTCGGCCATCAGATTAGAAACATTGGAATTCATGAGTTATACACCGGAGGTCAAGCATAAGCAGATGCATCAAAAGTCCTCATTTGTGGACAAAAATCCGAAAGAAGGTTCGCCCCATGTCATCAGGCGTTCAAAATGAAGCATTTGTTCAGGGTAGTGAACTTTGAAGTTCTTTGGTGTAACGTGTGGCGCAAAACCAGGTAGTTCAAACTATCAGTAATGCGGCATTTGGTCGGTCGGCGTTCTGGCTTGACCGCCGATACCCCGGACAAATGGTGGAGCGGCGTACAAATAGACCGAAACTGGCGAGCATGAACCGAAATGAAATGAACTGTCAACTGTCAACTTGGGAGTAGGTGAAATGCATTCGACTTCACTTGTAACATTTTCCTTACCAATTGTTCCAAGCATTAGCTTCATCGAAGACGATGGACGTTTGGGATCGGTTAGCGTTAGACATGGGTTCATGGGCAGAACAAAAGTTGGAGGTCACTGTGCAATAGCTGTGAATGCAATGATTGGTGTAATAGTAATATAATCATTACGTGCTATGCGGTTATGAGATTCAGAATAACAGTTTAACTAGTTGCACTGAGTAGGCATGGGAAAATACAACACATTTGAATACTTCGAATGTCAGTTCAATTTACCTTCCGTAGATGAGACGCTGAACAAGTTGCCGCCCGCACTGCTCGGAACTTCCAGGGGAATGGCAAAATCTGTTGGCATGAAATATAAATGATTACATCTCAGCATAATTATAGGAAGTCAGGAAAGAGAAAGTTCCTCGGACGTGGTTGCAGTTACTGCATACATTGCTCAATATGAATACAAAATACACAATTCATGAGTTTACACTTCTTTCGACAAAGTGAGAAAGAATGGGATATAGCAAATATGGATGTTGTTCAACTCAGGTCGTAAACTTAGATCGTAGTTCATAGTTTATCTCCACTCGGCGTCAGTCACATGTATGCAATTACCCTAACTCGCCAATCAATCCGTTACCGCTATAGTTCAGTTATTGTTCAATCATTTCGACATTGCCTGTGATCACATAGCAACGAATCGCCAGCTTCAAGAAAAGGACACTCCATCATTTGAGGTTGACTCAGACAGACTGAGCCATATGGCAAGATTCCAAATTGCGGCTCTTAGTTGCACAGGCATCTCACCTTCGTGATAGGACTTCAGGATATCGGGATGAATGTTTTCCGGAATCTCCCAGATTGGAGCTCTACACACCAGGACGAGATGGAAAACATGATTAGTACCAGTCCTGGATTGGCTAGGCATTTGAACTTTTGGACAGGGCACACCAACTGCTATGGCCGAACAAGTGTTCCCCAATGTTGAGTTGAAAAGCTGCTGGTCTTGTCCACCAGCCGGCACATACTCCGCTCATGTCTATATTTGCCATGGAAATAGGAACATTCGAATGGATCACGCGGTTCCAACAGGAGGTTTTTTTTTGGACACTTACTATTTTGTTGCACAGGATGTCATTCATGGGAAAACGTTCAGGCAACTATTCACGCGCTTGTTGCATATACGACCGCTGATAGTACCCACGTAAAAATGAGAAGTAACTTTGCAGTTGGAAACAGGACTCAGCATATACTGAATCCATACATGCATTCCTGGGCAGAGTAGCAAATCGTCCCAAATCCAGTATTGAAGGCACCGGGTGGTGGAGGCGGCGGTAGCGGCGGCGGTGGTAGATTGATGCTGTAAGGCGCGACGACTAGCTTGGATCATATTGCGCCCACTGAAGGCATTCCAAAAATTCACTACTTCACTAACTACCCCGCAAACCCCGCATGCAAGCAAGCACATTTGAAATAGAGGCAGGCAGTGAAGATTTCGGCCCGGAATGTGAATTGCTAATACTATGGGAAATGTTAGTGTGACGGACTTGACGGCACCGTTAAAAACTTCACGGCGCACGCCAACGTTCAAAAACCAGACTGACTAAATGTGCGAGCCTGAAACCATATTTAATTTTCGCTGAGCCACTATACAAGTTTTAGGCACAGGCAATGTTTATATTTTAATATATATGTAAACCGCACTTTGCTTGCTTGCAATTCATTAGACGCTATGTTGTTATTGGAAAATTGCATCTCGACAGTGCGTAAGGACACTGTTTGGCCTACAAAAAACAACATTGGTTCCGTTTTTTTCAACGCAAAGCATGCTGTGACCTCATATTTTGACATTACTGTGAATGACAAATGGCTGATCAGAGAATTGGAGAACAGACGATTCCGAGAACCTCCGAATCGTGATCAAGGCATAAGACAACCCCATAGACAATATTTCATAACTCTGAAAGGGTGACTCGGCCGATTGAGTTTGCATCGAATGACCCAGGTGTGTTTCTGTTGGTTCGGGACGCAGGTGTGTGTGCACTGTATACATGAATGTCACATGCTATGATTTAATATTGAATTAAAGGATGATAACAGTGACAGCTGAGAAGAAAAAACTTACCGATAGCCTTTCCACTTGATTAAATACAATAATTATTGGCCAACTAGTTTATGGTCCCGCACTGCCTCAATGAAGTAGTACTCCTGAAACAGACAAAATCAAAACATTGGCAAATCTAGATAATAATCAATGTGAAGTAGCCGAGAATGATGCAATATATAATGGCTGGGTTGACGTGTTACCTACCAAATTTGGTACCATACGAGTTTATATTGCCTGCATACTTTTGCCAAGATTTTCCTTGCTCTTATACCAAACACTCATATTAACACGCGCCATGGAGGGCTGAAAATTACGCGCGCTGCAGGAGGGGAGGGGATTCTGCCCACCTCCTAAGATTTCGGCTCTTATTAAAGCCAAAGTAACGAAATGTCCTTGGTGGATAGGTAGGGTAGCGAACTGTTGTGTGCAAATTTCGTGAGATTAGGTGAATATCTTCCTGGTAAAATAAGGTCACATATGTCACATTTTGCTTGTTTTGCGTGACATGGCCTGGTATTGTTCTGGATCGCTGCAATTGTGTTTAAATGCTCCAAAATGGGCATCAATGTTTTGGCCATGACTAATGATGCAATACCGATGATAGACCCGGCATTTGACCGCAGGTCACCCATATATCAGCACTTTATCAGGTCAGTCAGTCAGACCCGTTCTGGTAGTCCCAGCTACCAGAACGGGTCCGCCCGCCAGACCGGTTCGGCGGGCGGCCCGGCATAATCTGCTTCACGAAGAAAGTAGTAAAGTGCATCAATGAAATATGGAAACGATTAGGTTCACAATGATACAAACAGTAGTTTTCAGGATGTGTAGGGAGTAAATGCAAAATGACATCAATCGCATGACAGTCACTTGCATTTATGACAACCTCCCAGTTCACCGAGTTTAGTTCCATTGACCTGTCATTAACTTGACTTGACTTTACCTCATTGACCTAACATGACCTTGGAACCATATACCATAACAATATACATCACACACATCGATAGTGTTGCCAAGAATACCTTTGCTTTGGCGATATACGGGAAGCGCATCAACGCCGATTTTCGTGGTCTGGCGCTACAACATGTTTTAATTAACGGCCTCTAAGTGGAAAAAGGTCTTCCGATTTTAGTTTTTCTTGTTTTAAACGACGCTACGGACATTTACAAACAGGTACGAAC